>PVIH01019801.1:0-34315 GCA_004025045.1 Sigmodon hispidus
CCGCCGAGCCCTCCTCACCTCTGGTCAGGGTTCGAATCCGCCCCTCAGAGACCCCTGCAGTTAGTTTGCTCAGTTCACTCAGTTCGGGGTCGCGGTAGGGGTCCTTGCAGATACCCTCAGCAGCAGCAGGAGCTGCGGGTGTGGCCAGGTGCAGAGTTCAGCTGCCCCTGCTCCAGAGTGCGCTGGGACGCCACAGAGCCAAAACATCCTTCTTAATACCCAGTGACTCTTATCAACAATAAAAATTGACTGATTTTGAATATGAATGGTATATCAGATACTGTACTGTGAGAACCACAGTCTCATAGACAAAGAAATGGGCTACTAATTGCACTAAGGTATGAGATGTCTAGTAGATAAAACTGAGAAGCACAAGGCAGCAGCCTCCCGGTGTCTGTGTTCTGTACATGCGAGTAGGTCTGTGTTAAGTTTTTAGAAATTAATTCTAGGGAATATCAACAAATTAGATGAGATGTAACTAAACATTTGATGAGTAGATGTGAGTTTACAAGAGTGAAAACAGGATATGTGTGCTCTGAGCATCGATAACGTTAGAAGTGATAAGAGTAATAGATAACTGTAAGAAAAATCACACAACGTGAATCTGGATGCTGAAGGAGAAATGAATAGATGAGAGTCTAAGAATCTTGAGTTTCTTGGAAAGGATAATGTGTTAGATTTTGCATTGCAAGCATCAAGACTCAGGCATTTCCAAATATTTTATGAAAAAGCAAACAAGCCGTTCTCTATCTCTTCTAATTCAACTCCAACAAGATTCCTTTCCTTTAGCATTTTGCTGGAATCATCGGTTCCTTTCCACAGGTTTCACCTCAACTCAATAATGAAAGCTTTGCACACTTTAATGCAGATGTTTCCAAAATGCTCATCTGAACTAGGACCCATTGCCGTCTGTTATTATTACCCACAGTGCTTAGATGGTAAAGATATCAGTCATAAATACCATTCTTTCTTCAGTTTCCTGTTGTATAGTTTATAATGAGAATAGGAAAGGAGTCTGAAAAACAATCTGCTTTTGCTTAATTTTTTTCTTCACCCTTGGTTACAAGCAGGATATTTTTCCCATTGAGAAGTCTCAGAAATTCCTTCAACTCAGTGACTAATGAATTTCTGAATATTCTGTATAAATTCCAGATATGCTTTTTTTTTACACTTAACTCAAAATTTGATTGCCTTCCTTGACACTTTCTCCTTCAGTTGCTTGAATGATTGTTACTCCAATAGACTATTCCTCTTCACCATTTCCCAGACAACACTCTTCTCTGCCTTATTAATTGTGATGTCGTACAAAGTCTGGCTTTCCTTACCTCTTCTTGCAGTCCATATTCTCTCCTTGAGATAACCTAGTTATGATCATGGCTTTATATGACACACATTCTTCTGACTCTACATCTACTCTCTAATGATAGCATCTCCTAATTCTGTATTTCAAAAGTTAGCAGAATTGTGGAAGGGTTAAACATGAAGAAAACAGTGAAATGTGGAACAGAGGGAGGTGGTGAAATCTGTGTTTTAGAGAAACCCAATCACAGTTTGGAGAGCAAAGAAAAGCTCTTTGCTTCCAGTGAATAAAATACCTGTTTCTGAGAGATACCTTCTCATTCCTCAGACACTGAAACTGACCTCATTTCCTTCCCTTTCCTGACTTGGCTCTTCCCACTTTCTTTCTCTTATCTGCAAGTGGTAATAAGATCTAGCAACCCTCTAATTAAAATGTGTCAGCCCCTAGTCTTGTCTCATATCTCTGTCTCATTCCATTAAAGTTTTCATTTGTGACTCTAGTTCTGCAATGTCTGGAATGCTAGCTAGTACTTGATGTTACATTTTATCAAGTATTTTTGTTACATTAAAAATTCACCTTCTGGACTCCTCATGGAAGGCTTTACTCTCTCTGAGGAGTGAACATGGGCATGGGAAGCTGGGGGGTGACTGGGAGTAGGGAAGAGAGGGGAGCTATGGTTGGTATGTAAAATGAAAAAAATAACCTTTAAATTAAAAAAATGATGAAAAGATAAAGAGGACAATGGAGGAAAAAGAGAAAATATTCACCTGTTCACATTACAGAGTAATAGGACACAGAATTTTCTTGTCATTATTCTGCAATTGTATTTTTTTCTTCACTGAGACAAGAGTTTACTACACAGCCCATAGCTTAGCCCTTAATTCAAGATGCTATTGCCTCGGCCTCCTAAATGAGGAGATTACAAGTCTTTTTAATCATTTCTGCCTCCTCCAAACGACTCTAGTGTGCCATCACTCTCAGATCTGTCAGACTCACCTCATACAAAACTTCTTCCTTGTGTGAACTTTCTATTTAGACAATGTTCTTTCTCATTGTAATATGAGGGCTGTAGCTTGTCTACCTTTAGCTGCTGATTAGATCATGTGGCATCATCAGCACTTCCCAAGCTCTTGTTGATGGTCTATAGTGTGTGACAGGCCAGGGTTGGATCTGTGCTCAGAGCACTAGTTTGGAAGCTTTGTACATTAATGCAAATTATTCGTTCTCATATATCACATGTATCAGATCAGCAAGCTTAACTGTGCTCTAGACTGAAGTTCTTATTGTATCACCATGTAACAGGAATTGATATATTAAGTTTATTTTTAATGAAAATAATAAAAGCAAGTGTGAGAGATGTTATGAAATATATTCAGGATCACATATACCTGCTAAGTGCCATAGACAGACAGTGTTTTGAATCCACTTGTCTTTAATTCTAATGTTCATACTCTGAAAAAAACCTTATTTCACTGAAACCTATAAACTATGTGAACTTCCTTAGCCCAGTTTACTCATCTATAGGACAGAATAAGTAAACTGCCTAATGGAGCTCTTGCATGCAAAAACTATTCACACCAGGGAATTTAACTTTTAAATTAGTTTTTTAATTCATTTACACTTTTTGAGACAGGGTGTCCAGTATCACAGGTTGAACATGCAACCATTTGTCACCCTGAGCTTCTGATTCTCTCCTCTCCACCTCCCAAGTGCTGGTATTGCAGACATGTATCACTTCGATGGGTTACATTTATTCTTTGCTTGAGTCATTGGACTTAGAAATGAGTTAACTGATCATGATAAATTTATCAGAACTCCCATTAAAGCATTTGACTAAAGACAGGTTATTCAGGCCCCTAGCGGGCAGAGTCAAGCTGTCATTCCCTGCAGGCTTCCTGAGAACCTATAATTCAAAATTTCTCATCTTCTACAACCCTCTACTCCATGATTTTATCTAAGTCTGCACATCACAATGCAATTCTTCTCCACTGCTAAGACAGTACTGCTCACTCAGAGGCAGAAGTTTCCACCAAACAAAGTTTTACTTACAGAGCCCATCCAGCAGCAATGATTCCCTTTTAGGCTTAACTCAGAAGGTGGAGGGAGCTTCAGATTCCAGGGGAGGGCTGAGCTTATGTTGAGTCTCATCCAGCTTCTTTGGAGATAAGCACAGAGTAGAGGGACCAGCTCCCTGTGGCAGAGCTAATTTACTGTGCCTCTAGGGTGTGGACACTCCCAGAGGACTTCACTTGCCTGATACAGCTTTTTATATCTCTTTCAGAATGTGATTATGGCAACATGCTTTATGGGCTGATGTAAAATGTTGTCCTTGTGATAGTTCATTGCAGAGTGCTTTTAAACAGCTTTATTGTGTGATATGGTTCACATACTATGAAATTGATCCATTTATACTGGATAATTCAATCATATTTAGAACAATAACAGAATTATGCAGTAGCCATCATCACAATCCAATTTAGGAAAATTTCACCACCTCAAAAATGTCATAACCATTAGAAGGTCATTTGAGTAGATTAAAATCAAATATCATATGCTTAAAATATCTCCTGTTATGAATATACATTATACTTCACTCTATAACATTTTAACACCTTAGAATCTGGCCTTATTCACAGCAGTACTGGATTAGTAGCTTACTGGAAATGCATTGGTACAGTAACAATCTCTTAAGAACTCATTTATATATTCACACATATATTTGGTAAATATTTTCTAATGACATCCTGTATTCTAAGTATACTATTTGTTCTAGAGGCTAATAAAAAGAAGACAACATAGACCTCACTGCTCAGACTTCCTGAGTCCTTGACTTTAGTGTGGTGAGAACCACTCATATCAACCTGTGCCTTACACACCACTCATAGTAATTTCGGTGGAAAAATCCACTATCAGTATGATTTACACAGTGTCTAAGATTTAAACTGTGTACGTAACCTATTTAGTTCTCTCTTGAAAATATCAAATACGTATCCTTTGTGTGTATGTATTCATGCATGTCATTACTTAGCACTTCTTAAAAAGTTTGAAGTTGTTTTCATACAGCAGACTGAGCAGATTCTGGAGCTCAGAATAACTTCTCCTGTGTCTCAGAAAGTATTTTTTTTAATATCATGTTTGCATTTTCCATGGCTGAAATTGCTCTCCCAGGACAACAGACTTCCAACAATGGTAGCATATGATACAAAAATGGTAGCATATGACAACAATGTGCATATTGACAAAGGATATATACATATCTGTGTACATAGACTTCAAAATAGAGCTCATCTATTTGTCATATTTTCATATCAGTTTGACAACTCTGTCAATGGTAATTTTATTAAGGTTTCTGGGACATAGATAGATAGAAAACCATTTACTAATATATTAACATCAGTGCTGTTGAACCTGGGAAGCATGTCAGTCTGTAACCTCTTTGGACTTCATATTCTATTTCTTAAGTTTGTTAAATCAAACTGGAAAGTTAGCATCCAATATGAGAAAAATCTTGTGTCTGGACCTGAGATAAATCCCATTTACTTAGTGTCAACATTTTACTGCAGCAAATAGCTCTTGCCTATCAAATCAGTGATTTTTTTTAAAAACTTACAATGCATAATATTTTGTTGCTGTGTTACAGTGAACTAAACATTGTTTTATAGTGTTTATATAAACTTTAAGAGAGTGGGTTTTTTAGTTTTTATTACTGTTTTAAATTTTCCATATATTCCATTTCTAAAAATTTATTGAAAGTAAAACACAAAAACTGCAGGCTATATTTTATGCACTGGAACATTGAATCCAGTATTATCTTACAATATTTAAACTATAAGTAATAATTTCAATAATGGAACATATAAACTATAGTCAGCCTTCTTTTATCTTTAAACTTGATGCATAACTGATCACATAGATGGCTGTGAAAATCAGGAAAAAAACATCATATTCCAAAACCCTGAAGCCAATTTTGACAATATATATTTAATGTATTTAAATTACAAAAATAAAATGACAGAAGCAATGAAAACTTGTCACTGACACACAAGTTTCTCTATTTCTCCCACCATTTATAAAAACCCATAAGCTCCATGTCATTTTCTGGCTCCATTGTCTGAGAACAACACAATCTGTCCCTTTTCCTGTATCTGGCCATGGTGGATGATTAGAGGATTTCCTACACTATTGTTCTAACCAGCAGTGACTGTTCAATTTTAGTGTATATAGAAACAGCCCACACTTTGCTCTTCCTATGAGCCTCTGCTATCTATTCCAAATATTTCCATCTATCTCCTCTCTGTCCTCACCAAGTTTTGTGTATTCAAGGAACAAGGTTTATTTCTCATTACAGAATTTACTTAGCCTCTAGTAGGCCCTCAGTTCTATCCCTACTGATGTATAAAATAATCTGGCTTCACTTCATAGTTTATATTGAAAAGATGTCAAGGGTCTAAAAGTGAACAAAATGGATATCACTACAGCGTTTCTAAGGAGGTACTGAGAGGTTACAAGGCCATCATTACAAGAACCGTAGGAAAACAAAGCATTGAAACAATCATGTACAGACCAGTTTGCCTTTTATATGATGGTGGCTTTATCTCTTCTTGAGGGTACATACTATTGCAATTCAAAAGATAAGAACACAGTATCTGGCACATAATAGACAATGGATAATATTTACTTAATTGGCATATTGAGAGCTGTAGGCACAAAATAATAACAATCAACAATACAGCCATTAGTAACATGTTTTGAGTGAGTTGAGTAGACTATGTGTTAAAACTTTCTCATAGATGAATATTAGAACATCTTATTTATTATACAAAATAACTTTATAAAACAGATATAATTATTTTCCTATATTAGAATATAAAAATAGAGGTGTAAATACCCTGCTAGCCCATAGTTACATAATAGATAATGGTGCTAAGTTTTAGACAAAGTCTGTCTTGTCCCAAATATTTTTTATTAACTTAATAAACAAAACAATTAATAACTTAATACAGTGTTCATGACTTACAATTTTTATCATATATGCTCCTTGGCTTTTTTTTTTTGGTTTAAGAGAATCATATACTTTGACCATATTAACTCATTTTCCTCTCCTGTTCTCTGGATTTCCTCTACTGGTCTTCCTTCTACACTTTTACCTTTCTACTTTAATGCTCTATCTATCTATCTATCTATCTATCTATCTATCTATCTATCATCTATCTAGCTATTCTTTTCATCTATCATTCATTTATTTCTATAATTTGTACCTACACATGTCACTCTTGGCCTAGATTACTTTTGTTAACAGATGAAGTTCTATCTATTTTCTAGCAAATAATATTTTATTTTTCTTTAGAGAAGAGTTAATATTCTCTATGAATATATATGTGACACACTTTCTTTTTCCATTTTTCTGTTAATGGACATCCAAGTCAATTCCATAACTTGGCTTTTGTGCTTAATGCCATGGTAATCATGAAAGAGTGGCTTTTTCTGCAGTGTGTGTACTTTGGGTGTGCCCTGAAATAATGTGGCTAGCTGGATCTTGTTGCTGCTCTATTTTAAGGTTTTGTTTTTGTTTTTTTGTTTTTAAACTTCCCTACTGATTTCCACAGCTGACTGTACCTTACATCACCATTGTCATTGTATAACATTTTATTTTCCCCTGCATCCTTGCCACACTTACTGTTGTTTGATTTTAAGTGACTGCTATTCTGACAGTGGTGTGAAATCTCAGTGTAGTGGGTAAAGATTTTGGGGAGTTTGTTATGATTTGGCCATATTCAAAATACTCAAATCCTGGGACAAACAGTTTAAATAGAGACTTACCTTGTCAAATGAACACTAATCACTATGTCCTTTGTCAGGGTGCCTACTCATAGTATTTCTTTAGCTATTGAATACTCTCACTCTTTGTGGTTTGCTCTGAAATAAATCTTGTCATTCTGATAACTGTACCCCATATTTTACAACTCTGCTCACAGGATTAGTGTCTTTAGCATGGCAGTAACATTTTTCACATTTATGTCCTGTAACAGTCTAGGCATCTCTTTTGACTTCAGTATCTTGGAAGCAACTATTTGAACTGCGCATTTTTTCCCATGGAGTGTCACAAATTTCTTGGCACATTAAAAAAAAAAATCTGGGAAAATGCCTTACCATCTGTTGAAATACTGTCTGGGAAGGAGCATTTCTGCTAGTCAAGACGATGCCCAAAAAGGAGAGCCTATTTTTTTTTTTTTTTTTTTTTAGGTTCTCGATGAACTAGATAAATAGAGAACATGTTTCCCAGTCTTTCTCAGGGAACTAGATAAAAAGGAGACTTTAAGCAGGTCATTTAGTAATCTGTTTTACAGCTGCTTTAAGAGAGAAGTTCTTTTGACTAGTGAGTATATTTGCAAAGTAATATTCTTTGTTTATGATGTTACAATATTCCCAAACTGACATTAAATATCAAAGTCTTTATGAACACACAAAAACCAAAAGTCACTTTTAAATGAGATGTTTCTGCTATCATATAGGGCATTCTCCATAATGGTAAACATTCTAATATACAGTTTAGGGCAAGTATCAGATCATCTTTTATAAATTGGCAAGTGGTAAACAAGGGACTCACTGAATTTTTATGTCTTTCTTTAGTTATTACCATTTAAGTTTTTAGTTGTGGCTCTGTGCATTGTCTACAATTCCTAAGGAATGCAGAATGCACAGGGACAGACTTGAAGTCCAGGTCAAGTTAGTGTACTTGACCTCAGTGACCACAGTTATTCCTCAGCTCTGTCCCATGTGGGTCTGTGTCTCATAATGGCTGTGACATAGGTGAATGAAAGCTAAACACTCATAGTCAGTTAAACCACTTTTCCTAGGTTTTGGCCCAATACAGCTCCTTGGCCTGATGTTGCTCTTCAATGAGCTTGGGAATTGTAACTCATCTATAGGGCCTTTGAAGAAATCAGAGTAAAGTTATACTAAAAGCAAATATAATTATCAATTTGTCTTCTGGAGAACAAAGAGTTAACAGGTTGCAGCTCTGCAGAGTTTTCTCCTAGGAATTCACTTTTTTTTTTTTAACTGTTGGGCTCTCATCAGACAGCTTCTGGAGTCCTCATATAACCTCCCCTCTCAAGCCTTAAGTCTTCTCATTGCATGATTTTTCTTTTTGAGGTTCTTTTCAAAAAACAGAACCATTTTGGAGCCAGTGTCTGAAGGCAGGGCTGGGACTGGTCCTCTACCCTTAGTTTAGAAGAACATCTTGACCTGTAAGTTTTGAGATTAATCCCTTTTCCTCTCCTCTCCTCTCCCCTCCTCTCCTCTCCTCTCCTCTCCTCTCCTCTCCTCTCCTCTCTATGGAAGATACCTGACAAGGCATCTAATATAATTTATCAAATACATGAATGGTTTCTGAAAAACATATCTCCACACTCACCTGTATGTTATGATTTTTCAGAGAGGCAGAGAGATTTGAGTTTGGACCTGAATTATCCTGTATCTATCCTGGTTTGATGCTCATGGAAGGTGGTGGGAACATTAAGGGGTGGACTGTGACCAGCAGGATTTGCTTCTTAGTGACATGCCCTTAAGACTGGCCATGAAGTATTCTACACCCCCCCCCCCCCGCCACATTTCCTTTTGATTCTCAAATACTTTTCAGGAAATGCTCCTGAGATGTTAAACTGCCATCACTAAAATAACACAATAGCTTAGCCCAGAACTGAAAGCTCTAAAATAGCCTGGATAAACCTTGTCTCTTTATAAGCCTCTCAGAAAGGCAATTATCACAATACTCAAAAGGCTTTCAATTTAGATCGTTTTCTACTCCCTTATCACAGGAAGGTCACATCTTTAGCTGGTCTGGATTCACATCTTTTCAATGTTTTCTTTCTCAAGGTCATTTGCAGGCTTTATTGTTGAGCAATGTCTGATTTTAACTCATATCCATCACATATATGTACCAAAAACGGAAGAGGCAGACATTTATATCAAAATCAAGCATGCTGAAGAGAAAAATATGGCCTCAGAAAGCTTCAGAAGCAATACAGAGTAGTTCCTTCAATCCTCGAGATTCTCATATCTATAGAGAAAGGAGATTCCTAGAGGAGACTCACTCTAACATGACTATTCCTTTGTAAAGTAGAAAACCTTGGCGTTTGCTAAGGTGATTGTGCTTCAGTGATTTTCCACAAGCTTCCAGTGAGTTGTTAGTTCTTCGTGAGGTCATCTTTAAATCACCTCTCTGCAAGGCAGAATTTTCCTTAAACATAATTAGATTTCCAATTACTACCTGTGTAAACAAATCTTTCCCTTTTATCACCCAGGGTGGTTTATTTGTGTAGACTTATTGGTTCTTTTCTAATATTTAGATTATTTTACATTGACAGTTGTTTTATATTTATTCGATCATTACTATAAAAGTTTTATAGCATGTGGTGTGTTTTGAGAGTTAACACATAACATTGAGCAGGTTCTCTATGTATCTGATTCTGGTGAAGTGTGTTAAAGTTAATGGGAATGTTCTTACTGTAATTTGAAACAATTGTCTTACACTCTTATTTTCTCTGAGCGTTAATGAACTGGCAAACAGAAATGGTTCCTACAGTTTTGGATCAGAAATTGAGAAGTGTTGAAAAGAAAGACAAATTGGCTTATTGCTCAGAGATACTGTGCCAGCCATGCCTACCACCCACCATAGAACTGGAAGATAATTTACTACATGTTTGTTCTTTGTGTTTGTGTGTCTGTGTATGCACGTATATACTTCAATATGTATCATACATATGGAAGAAGGCCAAATGACAAGTTGCTGAAGTCAGTTATCTCCTATTCTGTAAGTCCTTGAGATTGAAGTTAGATCATCAGGCTTGACTCCATTTGCTTTACCCATCAAGCTGTCTTGCCAGCCCTCATCACCTGATTTGGTCTCCATTTTAATATAACACACAGACACCCATACATAATACAATAAAAAGCATCTGAAAACCTGGATCTCTTCACAGATTTTACTGCTGTTTCTTCTCCCACTTTCCCTGTGACCAATTTGACATCTAATAGTAAATGCTTTTGCCTTTTCATTGAAGATGAAGAACTGGTTTTCTAGTGTTTCTAAATGCATGATATGTAGTAGAGATTGAAAACATTTCTGTTCTCATCATTACAGGATGTGTGCCTTTCCCCCAAGAGCATCTGCATTCTTAAGTCACTATGCTATTCTTCAACCAGAGCACTGCCCACCCAACAGTCTTCTTCCTGACTGGCATTCCTGGCCTTGAGAGCTCTCAAGCCTGGATTTCCATCCCTTTCTGCTGTCTTTATGCCATTGCCATCTCTGGGAACAGCATGATCCTCTTTGTCATCATCACTGAGTCAAGCCTCCATGAACCCATGTACTATTTCCTGTCCATGCTGTCTTTCACAGACCTGGGTCTGTGCCTTTCCACATTGGTAACTGTATTGGGCATCTTCTGGTTCAATGTTCGAGAAATTAACTTTGATGCTTGCATTGGCCAAATGTTCTTTATCCATGGCTTTACATTCATGGAGTCTTCAGTCCTGCTGGTGATGGCCTTTGACCGCTTTATTGCCATCTGTAACCCACTGAGGTATGCTATGATCTTAACCAATTCACGGATCATTGCAGTGGGTTTTGCAATTGTAATAAGGGGTACCACAGCTCTTGTTCCTCTACTCCTGCTCCTCAAGCGTCTTTCTTTTTGTCGTAGTCATGTGCTCCATCATTCCTATTGTTTCCATCCTGATGTGATGAAACTTTCCTGCTCAGACACCAAGATCAACAGTGCCTTTGGTCTGGCCACTGTCATCTCTACAGCAGGCTTGGACTCTGTCTTGATCCTTCTCTCTTATGTTCTGATCATCCGCTCTGTGCTCTGCATTGCATCCAAAGAGGAGAGGAAAAAGGCATTTGGCACCTGTGTCTCCCATCTCAGTGCTGTTGCGATTTTCTACATCCCTATGATCAGCCTGTCATTGGTGCATAGGTTTGGGAAACATGCTCCTCCATTTGTGCACACTCTAATTGCCAACGTTTATCTGCTCATCCCTCCTGTAATGAATCCCATAATTTATAGCTTGAAGACCAAACAAATTCGCAAGACCATGCTTAAAATATTCTTCATTAAGCCATCTTAGGAAAGTTTCAGAATTTTTAGTCTTATGGAAACTTAATATGCCATGCTTTTTGACACCCATCAGAGAACTGCCTTTTTCTGTGGGAATATGGAGGAGGTGTGGACTGAGGGGCAGCAGAGGAGGATTGGAGTCGGAGGAGGGGGGAGGGGAGGCCATAGTCAAGATGCAAAATAAATAAAAAATATAAAGTCTTTCCTGAATTTTTGTATTTGATTATTCACTTGTGTGTTTTACCCTGTAACTTGAAAAGAATCTGATAATTAATACATTTTTATTCTATTAATCTTGCAATTTCCAACTACAAAGTTTTAGACCATGGATTCCCTAATGACAGAGACATCATATTGTATAGTTATTATCCTATTATTACTTCTGTACCTGTACAACATAGGTAAATTAAGTTTATGATTACTGATAAATTGATTTTAGGCCTCTATATTATGTAACTATTAATGGTTCATATAATACAGATACTAAGAAATACATATTTCAATAATTTTATAATTTACAATATCTTGTTAAATAATTATTACCCCCAATCAAATATTCAAATATTCATTGCTGAATACAATGAAAGAGTAGCATCAGTGAAAAAAAGTGATTGAAATGAGGACTTTTTTAGTTCTTTTAATAAGCCTTGAGTGGGTCTTCACTGCTCTAGAGTAGTCCTCAGCATCCAGGCTAGAGGTAAGAGATCTTTAGGGAGGCTGTACCACCACCATTCCTGACACTCACTGGATCTATATCCTTTACAACCTACTCTGTTGCCCAAAACTACCAACCACAACATTGTCCCCTTGGCCAACCATCCACCACAACACCAGCAAACCCTATACAAGCACTCCCTACTCCAATTGGAAGAACAACAACCCCTATAGACACAAGTACCACCTATACCAGTTGGAATAACAGCAGACCCCATAAGTATAAGGGTCACCCATATAAACTGAAAAAACAGTATCTCCTATAGGTACTAGCAACATCTACACCAGTTAGAAGGAAAGTTTCTATTGGTATAGGCACAGTCATGCCAGTAGGAAGAATGGAATCCATAGACACAAGTATAGCACACACAGGTCAGAAGAACTGGGCAATATGCTGCATTTAGGCACCCAAATGTACACAAACTTCAGCTGAGACAGCCCTATAGAACCTGAGGAATAGAGAATCACCAGAATGCTTGGACATTCAGGCAGAAAGACAATAAAGGAACAAAAGACCAATCCAACAAAGACATCACAAGAATCAATACATGTGCCTATAATTATCCCAAACCTAGATGAGTAAAAGCACTGTAAGAATACACACAACAACATAAAGAGTAATCTGGAAGCATCAGAGCTCAGTGGTCCTCTACAGTAAGTCTGAAACATCCCAATGCATATGAAGTAAAAGAAAATGACCTTTAAAAAACTTTATAAAGATAGTAGAGGCCCTTAAAGAGGAAATAAAAATTCCCTTAAAGAAATTGAGGAAAAGATAAACAAAAAAATTAGAAGAAATCAATAAATCCCTTTTAAAAAGCCAAGGAAAAACAAACAAGTGAAGGAAACATGCAAAACTTGAAAATTAAAATAGAAGCAATAAAGAAAACACAAACTGAATGAATTATGGAAGTGGAAAATCTGGGTAAGTAGACAGGAACTGCAGATGTAAGCATCACTACAGAGTACAAGAGATGAAAGACAAAATCTCAGGCATTAAAGATATCATAGAAGAAATAGATCCATCAGTCAAAGAAAATGTTAAATCCAACAAATTCTTAACACAAAGTGTACATTATATCTGAGCACAATGAAAAGACCAAATCTAATAATAATAGGGATAGAAGAATGCCAGCTTAAAGGCACAAAATATATTCAACAAAATCATAGAAGAAACTTTCCTAACCTAAAGAAATACATGCCTATAAAGATACAAGAAGCTTACAAAACACTAAATGAATAAAAAAATCCACATAATAAAATATTACCACCACATAATAATAAAAACCTAAGCATACAAAATAAAGAAAGAATATAAGAGCTGTAAAGAAAAATTGTCAAGTAACATACAAAGGCAGGCCTATCAGAATTATATCCAACTTCTCAATGGAAATTCTAAAACTCAGAAGGTCCTGGCCAGACATTTTGCAGATAGTGAGATACCACCGATGCCAGCCCAGACTACTATACCAAGCAAAACTTACAATCACCCGGGATAGAGAAAGGAGATATCCTGACAAAAACCAGATTTAAATAATACCTATGCACAACTCCAGTCCTACAGAAAGCACTAGGAAAAAAAAAAAAACAAAAAAAGAAAACAAAAACAAAACAAAACAAAACAAAAACAAAAAACCCAAAAAACAAAAAACTACCGACCCAGGGAAGTTAGCTGCACCCATGGAAACACAGGCAGTTTATAATCTCTCAACCAGAAAACCCAAAGAAGGAAAACACATGTACTACCAACAACAACTCCAAAAAGTAGCAGTAATTAACAATCACTGGTCATTACTATCTCTTAATATCAATGGACTCAGTTCACCTATAAAAAGACACAGGCTAACAGAATGAATTAAAAAAAGGGATACATTCTTCTGTCTCATGTAAGAAGTACACCTCAATTTCAAACACAGATAATACCTCAGAGTAAATGGTTGGAAAAAGATTTTCCAATAAAATAGACCTAAGAAGCAAACTGGGGTATCTATCTTAGTATCTAACAAAATAGACTTCAAACTAACATTAATCTAAAGAGATGAAGAGAACATTTTATATTCATCACAGGAAAAATCCATGAAGATAAAGTCTCAATTCTGAATATTTATGCCCCAAATACAAGGGACCCACATTTTAAAAAGAAACATTACTAAAGCTTAAATCATACATTAAACCCCACACAATAATAGTGAGAGACTTAACTCTTATCAATGGGCATGTCAGCCAGACCAAAAAAAAAAACAAATAAATTAATGGAACTAACAGATTGTTATGACTCAAATGGACCTAATAGCTATCTACAGAACATTTCATCCAAACTCTAGAAAGCTCTAGAAAAAGCAAACTCACTCAGGGGAAATAGATGGCAGCAATAAACTCAGAGCTGAAATCAATAAAATAGAAACAAAGAGAACAATACAAGGAATCAATGAAACAAAGAGTTGGTTCTTTGAGAAAAATCAATAAGATAGACAAACCCTTATCCAAACTAACTAAAAGGCAGAGGAGAGTATTCAAATTAATAAAATTAGAAATGAAAAGGGGACTATACCAACAGACACTGAGAAAATCCAGAGAATCATTGGGTCATGCTTCAAAAACCTGCACTCCACAAAATGGGAGAATGTAAAAGAAATGGGCAAATTACTTGATAAGTGCTACATACAAAAATTAAAAAAAAGACCAGAAAAACAATTTAAATAGACCTATCTATTACACTCGAGGAAATAGATGCAGTCATTAAAAATCTGCCAAGTCAATAAAAAAGCACAGGAACAAATGGTTTAAGTGCAGATTTCTACTAAAATTTCCAAGAAAAGATGATACCAATACTCCCCAATTTGTTCCACACAATAGAAACAGAAAGAACATTGATAATTCTTTTTATGAGGCTACTGTTATTCTGATACCCAAATCATAAAAAGAAGCAACTGAGAAAGAGGATTACAGAACAATCTCCCTCATGAACATTGATGTGAAAAATACTCAATAAAATACTGGCAAACTGAATCCAAGAACTCATTAGATAGATCATTCACCACGATCAAGTATGCTTCATCCCAGAAATGCAAGGATTTGTTCGACATATTAAAATCTGTCAATGTTATCCACCATATAAATAAACTGAAAGAAATTAATACATGATTATTAGATGCTGAAAAAGCTTTTGACAAAATCAAACCGCCTTCATGATAATGGTCTTGGAGAAATCAGGGATAACTAAACATAATAAAGGCAATACATAGCAAGCTGACAGCCAGCATTAAATTAAGGGAAAAGAAATTCAAAGTCATTTCACTAAAATCAGGAACAACACAAGGCTGTTCACTCTCTCCATATCTATTCAATATATTTCTTGAAGATCTTGCAAGAGCAATGAGACAACAAAAGGAGACCAAGGGGATACAAATTGGAGAGGAAGAAGTCAAACTTTTGCTTGTTTCAGATTATATGATAATATTCAGAAACGACCTCAAAAATTCTACTACTGAACTCCAACAGCTGTTAAACACCTTCAGTAATATGGTTGAATACAAGAATAGCTAAAAACAAAAATAAGCAGTACTCCTCCTATATACAAATGATAAGCTGACTGAGAAAGAAATAACAGAAAAAACATTCCTTATAATAGCCACAAATAATATAAAACACCTTGAGATAACTCTAACCAAACAAGTAAAAGACACTTATTATATGCCCCTGCTCTGACTTTCACTTACACTCTAAGCCTTAAAGGATATAGCCTGTGGATTGCTAGCTGCATTTCATGCTCCATGTCCTGTCTGGTATGTTTCTGCCTTCCTGCTTGGGGGACTGGGGGCGTGGTTAGATGAGGAAGTTTCAGTTGTTCACCCGGAGTTGGTAAATTTTCCAGCTACCTGGGGGAATTTCCACTGTGCTATGCCCCTGGTAGCACTGGGTATATAAGTCTGAGACTGACCTTCAATAAATGTCATTCCCCTTGGATGAATGACCCAAGCATCTGTGTCTTTTTCAATCTCCAGGCCTATGCCTGATTTGCTGACAACCCAAGTAGCATGGGCGCTACACTTTAAGACAAGAACTTTAAGTCTTTGAAGGAAGAAATTGAAGAAGATATCAGAAAATGGAAAGATCTCCCATGCTCTTGGGTAGGATTCTACAGATTCAATGCAATCTCCATCAAAATCCCAACACAATTCTTCATAGACCTCATAAGAACAATACTCAATTTTAAATATATATAAAAAACCAAGGATAGCTAAAACAGTCCTGTATAATAAAGAAACTTCCAGAGGCATTACCATCCTTGACTTTATGCTGTACTATAGAGCTATAGTAATAAAATAGGTTGGTACTGTCATAAAAGCAGACATATGGATCAATGTAATTGAATCAAAGACCCTGACATAAATCCACATACCTATGAACACCTGATTTTTGATAAGGAAACCAAAAATTATACAGTAGAAAAAGAAAGCATCTTCAACAAATGATCCTGGCATAACTGTATGTCAACATTTAGAAGAATAAAAATGGATCCAAATCTATTGCCTTGCACAAAACTCAAGTCCAAATGGATCAAAAACTTCAATATAAATCCAATTACACTAATAGAAGAGAAATTGGGAAGTAACCTTGAATGCATTGGCACAGAACATTATTACTTCAAAATATAACACCAGAAGCACAGACGCCGAGAGCAAAAATGAATAAATATAACCTCCTGAAACTTAAAAGCTTCTGTAAGGCAAAGGACACAGTCAATAAGACAAAAATGACAGCCTACAGAATGGGAAAGTATCTTTACCAACCCCACATCTGACAGAGGGCTGATCTCCAAAATATACAAAGAACTCAGAAACTAGACGTCAAAGTACCAAATAACCCAATTAAAAATGAGCTACATATTTAAACAGAGAATTCCCAATAGAATAACCTCAAATGGTCAAAGACACTTAAGGAATTGCTCAACATTCTTAGTCATCAGGGAGATCGAAATAAAAATGACTCTGAGATATCATCTGAGATACACTCTTCAGAATGACTAAGATCAAAACCACTGATGACACTGTGGAGAGAATATAGAGTAAGGGGAACACTTCTCCACTCCTGGTGGAAATGCAACCTTTATAGCCACTTTTGAAATCAATATGGCAGTTTCTCAGAAAATTGAAAATTAATCTACCTCAAGACCTAGCTATATCTATCTTGTGCATATACCCAAAGGATGCTCAATCATACCACAAAGGCACTTGGTCAACCATGTTCCTAGGAGTATTAGTCATAACAGCCAGAATCTGGAAACAATCTAGAAACCTCTCGACTGAAGAATGGATAAATAAAATGTGATACATTTGCACAAGGAAGTCAATTTGCTCAGCTCTAAAAAAGCAACGGCCTTGTGAAATTTGCAGGCAAATGAATAAAGCTAGAAAAACAAACATTCAGAGTGAGATATCCCAGACCAAGAAAGGCAAATATGATATGTACTCACTCATAAGTGGATATTAGGGATAAAGTATAGGACACTAAACTTCAATCCACAGTCTGGTGGGTGAGTAGCTTAATGACAACGAAGGATGTATGGATTTCCCTGGGAAGGAGAAATAGAAGAGATTCTCTGGGTAAATTAAGGGCAAAGGAGGGAGAAATGGAGGAATGGTGACTTGAGGGAAGTGTTTGGGTGGGCTGGGTGTGAGAGGCGAATTGGACGCAGATAGAGGAGGAGAATAATAAAAAGACTTCTTGATGGGGGTTATTTTTGGGTTAGGGAAAAACCAGGAATCCACAACAACAATCCCCAGCTAAGACTCCTAACAATAGTAGAAAAGGCGCCTAAATGGACAATCTACTGTAATCCGATTGGTGATGACCCTAATTGTCATCGGAGATATTCTATCCAGGAACTGATGAAAACAGATGCAGAGATTCATTGCCAAGTAATGGGCTAAGCTCTGGGAAGAGAGAGAAGAAAAGAGAGGAGGTTGGTGAAGAAAGAGAGGAGGGATTGTACAAGCCAGGAATGTCATGAAGGGGGATCCCATGGAGACAGCTGACCTGAGCTCATGACTCTAGACCAACAGTTAGGGAGCCTCCACGGGACAGACCTAGGTCCTCTGCATGTGCCAAGCTTACAGTTGTGTGGCTTGCTCTCTTCGTAAGGCTCCTAGCAGTGAGATCAGGACCTGTCCCCGGCACTTAGCTGGCTTTTGGGAACTTGTTCCTCATGCTGGATCACCTTGCCCTGTTTTATGGCAAGTGGAGGAGCTTGGTCCTGCTTCAACTTGATGTGCCATGCTTTGTTCAAGTTCATGGATGGCCTGCCCCTTTATGAATAGAGCCTGAGGAGAAGTGGAGGAGAGGGGTGTAGATTGTAATGGGGGGGGAGGGCTGAAAGGAGAGGAGGGAGGGGAAACTGGCCAATATATAAAATATATGAAAAGGGTTATTTAAATAAAATAAAAATAAATAAGCCTTGAGATCTCTTTGTTAAATAAATTACTATTTCAATCTTACAGGATATAGTGATGTATTATTTAAAAGGTATCTATGGAGAACCTTCTACTGATTTGACTTTCACACAATAGAGTCATTAAAAACCCTGAAGTTGTATCACATAATTATACAACTATATCAGCTTAATCTGAAGTTTAAAAATAACATGTAGGAGATGAAAAGGCTAACCTAATTTTATCATTACACACTGTGTACATATACTCAATATCATCCTGTACCTTAAACTATCTTAATTAAAATGATTAATGAAAACTAAGTATTGTGAAAAAGCTCTGATTTTGATATATAGTTTCTCACTGGGCTGTAGATTCTATGGGAGAAAGACTGTTCTGTTCTCTGCTTCACTTTAGTACAAAACTTTAGAATATATTAAATCCTTAGTGTTTTTTTGAAATAATCAGTGAAGATATTTGATTGCCTATAGACTAGTAATGATGACATCTTTGTGAAATTTATGTAATCATGAACTCACAGCAGCTATGTTTAGCTGCACAAGATCTACACAAGACCAGGCCACTCAACTTTCCAGTCTAGATGGTGGGACTTTTAAAATGTGATTTTATAGAAAGATTCTATAAGATTTTATAGAAAGACATGGGAAGAAAGAAGAAAGAAACACCAGTTTCTTCACAGAAACTAAGGGAGCATGCAGTGAAGCTGAGGGGAAGAAAATCCTAAAGTAGAATGAGCCCCTGGGGAGCCTCATACTCTGTAGTCCAAATCATCTCTCTCTGGGGTTTCTAATGAAGAGGTTTCAGAAAGTCTAAGATAGGTCTTTCCATATATGCTCTACATCCTTGAGCAAAGACCTCAACTCCTCAGCTCTCTCCTCCAGAAAAGCACGACAGTACAACCTGTGTGTTTGTAAGTAAAACTTTTGCATCCAGGAAAACAATACACTTTACCTCTGCTGTTTTGTGTAAGAATAAAAGATTAACTTAATGGAAGTCTTCTTGATTCCTAAGAAAACTCAAGAAAACCAGAAATTTGTCACTTTGGGCCATCTATTCTAAGTGAGTTTAATGGTCTTGCTGACACAGGTGAATGCTCTCTTAGAATTCAGTTTTCTCGGTAGTTTTGGAACATTCAATACTGCCATCTACAGTGAGCTGCCATGCCTACCTTGTATGCACTTCTCTGGTCACTGTCATCTTCATTTGCATTATCATAACCTTCTGTGTTCTGTCTGCTTCTTACAGCACTGATTCTTTACAAATGCTGCATTGTAACCCCCACATACCATTGCTGACCATTCGTAAAGGTGGAATGCTATCTACTCATTTGGAGAACTCATTCTAGTTGATGGCAGAAGTTTCATGGGACCTAGGGTTGCTCAGAATTCTAATAATTTTGGTGAGTCCTTATCCTTAGGAGACAACTCAAGGTAGCTCAGCAGAGAAGCTTTACTACTGTTATAGTTTAGATGGGATATCTAAATCTTAATGTAAGTAGATCAGGGTCAGCATGTGGTTGGGCAGAGAGGAGATCATTTTGCAGTAACAAACCAGAATCCCCAGTCTCTCTCTCTCTCACTCTCTCTCTCTCATACACACACACACACACACACACACACACACATACACACACAGATAGATAGATAGATAGAGAGAGAGAGAGAGAGAGAGAGAGAGAGAGAGAGAGAGAGAGTTTTTCCAAGGAATGTAACTTGAATACTAACCATTGAAGTACAGAAGAGATAATGAGGTCCTTAGGTAAGGTCAAAATATTACTCACTTGCTTTTGTTAGTCATAATATAATGGAAGGTATTAATAAATAATGATAAGAGCCTGAAGAGATAGCTCAGGGGTTAAGAAAACATAAAACTATTACTGAGAGCCCAAGTTTATTTTACAGCATCCATGATGAGGGGTCCACAATAGTCTGTAACTTCAAGTCCAGGTGATCCAACCACTGTGGCCTCTGTGGATACCTGCATTTGCTTGGGCAACCCAAACTCTTACACACCTATACATGTCACATGATTATATTAAGATGCAACCTTTGAAAAGAACATAGTGATTAATGAGCAAGTGTCCACCTATGTTATTTACAGAGGCATATTTTCAGATAATACAATTGAGCAATAGAATAATCACTCATCTGTGTGTATGAATCTAAAAAAAACAAAACAAAACAAAAAACCTTAACTCCAGAGGAAGAAATGTTAATATCACTGAGTGTTTCCATAAACAGAAATTTATATTTGATTTATAATAATTTTATGGATCAGATAGAGAGTCTGAGAAGCTTAGTCTTATTTAGAAAAGAGAAAGCCGGCTGCATCATTCTAGTAAATTACATCAGTGGGAGGGAATTTGCTCTATTTTGTAGTTGGTCAAGTAAGGAGAAACCTCAGGTTGAGTTTGTCAGGCTTTAAAAAATGTGTGTTTGCCAGTTTGGAAAACTGCTTTTTTTGTGATGAGATACTGAATTTGACTTCATGCTGGAGCCAGGGAAGAATACCACAGAAGCAGGGTCTGCATGCATGGTTTGCAGAGCTTCATCTGGCATCAGTGGGGAGGAAGTCTGAAAACCTGCAACACAGGCAAAGAAACTACTTACAGTAATATTTCTGTAATTCTTGCAGAACTGATACAATGTTATATAAAGTGGTGAATGTGGAGTGAGAGGAAAAGGATGCTCAATGAATGGTCACTATATGCACATACATACATATATATGCACATGCCAGCAATTAATGAAAAAACAGGCCCTTAATTTGAATGCAATCTAGGAGGTATATATGGGAGAGTTTGGAGGGGGTATGATGTAACTATGTTATAACCTCAAAAAATGAAAAAAATAATAATATAAAAGGTTTGGAGAGTGCGGCTCAGTTAATAGTGGTTTGTAGAGTTCTCAGAGGGACATAATGTTTACTATTCACTTCAGGTTTTTTTTTTTTTTCTGTATGAGAACAATCCTCTTGGCTCCCTTGGTAAGAGCAAGGAATGCTATGTAATGGCTTACCACTGTGGTGACCAGGTATATTAGACTACAGTCCAGTTTTATGCATGCTGACAAGATCTTTGGTTTCTTTACATCAAATTAATCTACATAAACATTGTGTTAAGCCCCATGTTCTAGTGGCAGGAGCTTCTGGAGGCAAGGTGAAGCTGCAGAGGGGTTTGTGTTTTGGATTTTAAGAGGTAAAGTATCATGTGAGAGAGCCATATGCATGAGACTGAAGTTAGGGTCAAGGATGCATGATTCTCTTCCTCCCCTCATCAGCCAGCAACAAACTGGAAATCTCAAATTTATACCACAAGGATTTGATTTCTGCCAGTAACCTGTATAGTCTTGGAAGAGGACTGTGAGCATCAGGTGACCATTGTCTAGGCTGAGATCTTAAGCTCTGCTTTGTGAGATTCTGAGTTGAGAACCTCGTTTTGTTACAGTTAAATACTGAATTATAAGGAATGTGCCTTGTTTCAAACCCCTGAAGTCTTAGGACTTTTGGATGTGGCCAGGCAGGCCCCATGCAGCAGAATGTTACATACCAGTCAATGCCAGATGCCAGATTTCCACTGAATGTATGAACCATTGTTGTACAAAATGAAGACAGGCAACATGCCGTGAGTGGTAAAGGAGAAGACTTACAAGGAGCAGGGAACAGAGGGAAGAGACAAGTAAGTGCTCTACCCCTGAGCCACATGTCAGCCCTTCTTACCCTCCTTGACTGTGGTGAAGTAATGGCAAACTTTGTCTCCCATATACTGTCTTTCAGGCATATTTTATCACTTATACCCTAAGGGTATTTAAAAATCATCTAGAAGGCCACACAGTCTCTGAATATTAATCTATTGGCTTCTGTACAAGTATTTTTATTTACTCAGAGAATCCTTTCCATGCTTCTTTAGAAAACGTTCTCTCATCTACAACTACTGAATTCATAATGCATTCCCATCACCCTATGCACTTTGCATTTTATTTGTTTACATATACATTTGCTTATGATCAAACCTTTTGTTTTTTTGTCTTTGAGGGCCAGTTCAATGTGTTTCTTGCTTCTTTATTCTTTTTTAATTATTATTTGGTGATTTTACATCATGCACCCCATCAAACTCAGTTATCAGACCTCTCAGATTCATACCCACTCTTATGATCTCCCCATTTACAAAAAAGCCCATTCATGGTGCTCCTTTACTTCCTGGAGCATAATTAAACTCCTTATGGCCAGCCCCTTAAAGAAAAACGAGTCCTTCCTCACCCTCCAGAGGCCAACAATGCAGAAATGAAGTACTGTGTCATTTAGCTATGTTCTAGCCTTGAGCTCTTGTATACAATGACTTTTTTTTTTTAAGTCCACTAATGAATGAGTACATCCCCTGCTTCTTTTTCTGGGTTTGTGATACCTCGCTCAGGAGGATATTCTCCAAATCCATCCATTTGCCTGCGAATTTTAGGATATCATTTTTTCTTACTGCTGAGTAGTACTCCATTGTGTAGATATACCACAGTTTGTTAGTCCGTTCTTCAGTTGAGGGGCATCTAGGTTATTTCCAGGTTCTTGCTATTAAGAATAGTGCTGCTATGAACATAGTTGAGCTAATGCCTTTGGAGTATGAATGTGCATCTTTAGGGTATATGCCCAATAGTGGCATTGCTGGATCCTTGGGGAGATTGAGTCCTAGTTTTCTGAGAAACTGCCACACTTCATTTCAGAGCGGTTGAACAAGTTTACACTCCCATCAACAATGGAGGAGTGTTCCCCTTGCTCTGCATCCTCTTCAGCATAGGCTATCATCTGTGTTTTTGATCTTAGTCATTCTGACAGACGTAAGGTGGTATCTCAAAGCTGTTTTGATTTGCATTTCTCTGACGGCTAAAGATGTTGAGCACATTTTCACGTGCCTTTTAGCCATTTGTAATTCTTCTGCTGAGAATTCTTTGTTTAATTCTGAACCCCCATTTTTAATAGAGTTATTTAGCATTTTGGGCTCTAGTTTCTTGAGCTCTCTATATATTTTAGAGATTCCCTGTCACTTGTAGGGTTGGTAAAAGCTTTTCCCATTCTGTAGGCTGACGTTTTGTCTTATTGACTAAATCCTTGGCCTTACAGAAATTTCTCAGTTTCAGGAGATCCCACTTATTGATTGTTGTTCTTAATGTTTGTGCTATTTAGGAAGTGGTCACCTCTGCCAATGCGTTGGAGGGTGTTTCCCACTTTCTTTTCTATTAAGTTCAGTGTAGCTGGGTTTATGTTGAGGTCTCAACTTACAAATTGGATTCTTTCATATTTGCTGTTAGAATGAACCTATATCCAATGAACCTTCTTATTTGGAAGATAGGTAGCAGTGCTCTTTGCCAAGAAACAACAGTCCTTTGATTAAAGATTTGTTTATAGAACAGTGGGCTTCATTGTGATGTTTTCACACATGATTATCATTGTACTCTGCTCATATTCACTGGTTCATGTTTTTAAATCTCAGGCAACATCTTTCTTTCTAACACACACTCACACACTCAGAGACACACCTTTAATCTCAGCACTGGGGAGGCAGAGGAAGGTAAATCTCTGAGTTCGAGGCTAGTCTGGTCTACAAAATCAGTTTCAGGACAGCCAGAACTACACAGAGAAAATTTTGTGTAACACATATTCTCATAAACAAAGAAACAAAGAACCAACAAGATAAAAAAATCATATACATGTGTATATTTTGCATATAATCTAAATTTGAGTAAACTTGATATTTGTTTTTCTGAATTCATCTTATTTTCTAAAATGATGATTTCCAGTTAGAGCCATTTTCCTAAAAATCACATAATTACATTCTTTGTTGCTATTAAAGCTCCTTTGTGGTGCTGGAGGGATGGCTCAGCAGTTTCAGGCATATACTGCTTTGCAGAGAATCTGAGTTCAGGTCTCAGCTCTGATATTATATCACTCACTGACTTGTTACTGCAGTTCCTGGGGGAATCTTTCACCACAGGCTTCAGTGGCCACCTTACTCATGTCCTGAAATCACACACTGACACATACACACACCCCTAAATAATTCACAAGTTATAAAACCTCCTCAATTATATATAAATATAATATGCTATAGAAGCAGGGGCTTGTTCTATATGCCTGGAAACTCACAAAAGGAATTAGAAAAGTATAATTGTTGATTAAAAAGAGCTTAAATCAGGAAGAAACTCATGAGTAAACATTCCTTATTCATATTCATATTTAGGTATATGCCTGTCTGTTTCTAATTTGTCTACCAGAAAAGGAAGCAGGTGAGTAGAGACACATAGAAAATGACAGGGGAAAATGAACTGCATAAGTTTTAACTTTAATTTGTTACTTAATTGCAAATAACTCTTATCAACAGATCTCTACTGAGATTTCCACTGAAACTGGCCAGCCTAACTGTCACAGAATTCCCAGGTATTAGGTGTTAGGTTGTCCTGTTAGAGATGATAAAACTAAGGATCAGTGCAACATAGTCATTTGTTACATGGTAAATGTCAGAACATTTGAACCTACTTACAGGTTACAATATGCAACTGAAAGGGAATTTGGCTTGCAATGCAGCATAAAAATTCAAAATACAAAATCTTCTAATAATTATATTGAGAATGCTCCATATTCCATTCTGGTTGTGTGTCTTAATTCCTCATACATATACTATTTTTGAAACTGCTAAGGTAAAAGATAAACTTTTAACAGTGTAAATAGACTATCGGAATTATTGTATATATAACTTACTATTCATATAAAATTTGATAACCATTTGTTCATATTTCAAATTTCAGTATTTATTAATTGATCACTAATTTTATTTAGGAAGAGATAAGCAAATATCTCATTCATTATCAAATTTATGAATATAAATTATATGAAATGTCCTTGTTTTTACATTATTATTTTTATTATTTATATAAAACAAAGGGTTTCAGCATAGTATTGTCATACTGGAATACATTGTATTTTAATCATATTATCTCTTTTTCCTTTGATGGTGTATTAGTCAGACTGTTGATTGTTCTAAAATACACAGTCTTATGCACTTTCTTATATTTTCATATACTTTTAGATTCCACATGGTAGAGAAACTATGTGGTTTACACTTTTCTGAGTCTGGCTTAATTCACTTAGTATATTATTTTTGCATGATCTATCATTTTAATGTAATTCTTCATTTCATGACTTTGGTCCCTTAAGGGGATATTCTTGGTTGAAGCCTCAGTTTTGTTATTCTATTCTTTTACAAACTATATTAGCAGCTATTGTCTTTCAAAAATGTTTACTAAGTGAAGTGGCCAGCTTTGGCTGAGTATATCAAAAATAAATACATATTATCATTGCAGGATGCTCAGCTGAATAATTTGAAGTTTAAATTCAATATGTCAACTTCCCAGAACACCACAACTTCTTCCATCGTATTCCTGCTCACTGGTGTGCCTGGGCTAGAAGCCTTTCACACCTGGATCTCCATCCCCTTCTGCTTTCTCTATGCAACTGCCCTCTCAGGGAACAGCCTGATTCTCTTCGCCATTATCACTCAGCCCAGCCTGCACGAGCCCATGTATTATTTCCTCTCCATGCTGTCCACCACCGACCTTGGACTGTCCATATCCACTCTGGCCACCATGTTGGGGATATTCTGGTTCAACGCCAGGGAGATCAGCTTCAATGCCTGCTTGTCACAGATGTTTTTCATTCAACTCTTCACTTTCATGGAATCCTCAGTGCTGTTGGCCATGGCATTTGATCGTTATGTGGCCATCTCCAACCCCCTTAGATATGCTTCTGTCTTAACTGACCTTAAAATAGTAGTGATTGGAGTAACAATCGTCACTCGAGGAACCCTAATACAGACTCCCCTGGCAGTGCTCCTGAAAAGATTGTCCTACTGTAGCAGCCATGTGCTCCGCCACTCCTACTGTTTCCACCCCGATGTCATGAAGCTCTCGTGCACAGACACCAGGATCAACAGTGCAGTTGGACTTACTGCTATGATTTCTACTGTTGGTGTGGACTCGATCCTCATCCTTCTTTCCTATGTCTTGATCATTAGAACCGTCCTCAGCATTGCTTCCCCAGAAGAGAGGAAGAAAGCCTTCAGCACGTGTATCTCTCATATTGGGGCTGTAGCTATATTCTATATTCCATTGATAAGTTTGTCCTTTGTCCACAGATTTGGGAAACGAGCCCCACCCTATGTCCATACCATGATTGCTAACACCTACCTGCTGATCCCTCCTGTCATGAACCCCATCATCTACAGTGTGAAGACCAGGCAGATACGCAAGGCCCTGCTGAAAGTTCTCCATTCCAGCACGACAAAGAGCTAGATCTTTATTTCATACATTTTCTGTTATTTGTCACTCTGTGAATGAGGAAAGTGACCTTTAAAGAGATTACAATGTTGAGAACCATGCTTGTATTGAGAGTTAGCAAAGTGATACATTTGTTTGCAAGAATGTTTGTGTGATCCAATAGAAATTAAAGTAATCTGCGGATTTTCAAAGATTTCATTGTTCCCTAAAATGTCATATTAGTAACATTTTGCATTTAGAATTAAACATTTCAATAATGTTGAGAACCAATGTCTCAATAAAGATTTTCAATGTGGACTTATCTCTTTTTTGTTGAAAAAACTGTATCTGCTTATTGTTTTAAATTTTTTTCCCTATTGAGAGAAATAGCATCACTTTTATTCCTAACTGGGAATAATATATATTATCATTCCAAATTACCAAATGTTAGCACCTAAATATACCTTGATGGCTAGCCTCTTGGCAGCTGGTGGGAGACAAGGACAACTCTCCAGCTCTTGTAAACTCAGGGTCATTTCTCATAACTACCTCATGCATTGATGGACAGGGGTGAGGAGGAAGATGAGGGTAACTCTCCCCTACCCCTGCTACCACAGGATAGATGGGTGATGAGAACAGATCTCCCTTGCTTTCTACTTCAGAGCTGGCTCCCTTACACCTGTGCCTACAGAGTTGGCTCCATTGCGCTGCCCCAGTGGGGTGCAGGTCCTGTTCTCCTGAGCAGCTGATGGGGGTCAGGCACAGCTGTCCCATTCTTATGACCACAGTCCCAGCTCTAACATCTCACTCAGGCATTGATGGGCAGAGAAAAATATTTTAAAATGTATTGTGTACTTGTCTTAGATCTTTCTTTAGGAAAAGTTTTAGTTAGTGAGTCTATCTCTGAGAGTTTAGATTGGAATATAGAAATCATATCCCTAATGAACACAGGGATTATTTAATTCAACACAATGGACAGCAGGCATTAGAGGGCAAAAAAAAATGCAGAAAATGGAAACAAGTCAGTTTAATGTGATTTTTTTGTAAAAAGTAAATTAGGTATAGAACTTTAGACTCACAAGGTAAGGTAAATAATAGAGTATTTTCTCTATATTTGTCAACTATAAATGAACTAGATATTGTAACTGTAATTCTTACTTGATAACTGTTTTTGTTGTATATAATCTTACTATGTTAAAGTTAAAACCTTTCTTTTTAATGAGACAATAAAGATGGGGAGATGTGGGAATTCCTTTACATTGTGTGAATGCATGCCACTGTGATTAGTTTAATAAAGAAGCAGACTGGTCAATAGCTGAACAGGATAAAGCTAGGCATAAAAGCCAAACTGAGAATGATGGGAAGAAAAAAGGTGGGGTCATAAGAGTCCTCAGAAGACACAGAGAGAATCAAAATGGACATGCTATATGGAGGAAAGGTACCAAGCCATATGCCAAAGTATAGATAAGAAATATGGTTAATTTAATTTTTAAGAATTAGGTTTCAACAAGCCTGGGGTATTGGCTGATTATTCATAATAATTATTAAGACTCTATATTTATTTAGAAACTGGTGGGAGGGGAAAAACACCTACCAACAAATTCTACTCTTTTATTGGCTATATTATGGTAGGCATGGTGCCTATCCTTGTGTGTGGTTAATATACCCAATGAGACTCCATTTCGGAAAACTAAATTTTCCTTTACAAGTTGATATTATTTGGGAAAAAATCTTTCAAGTTAGAGACAGAGGTTGATGTCCACTTCCCCCATTATTACTGGGACCCATCTGGCTTGAACCTGTGCAGCTTCTGTGCATTCACCGTCTGTGTGAATTTATGTGTGCCTTGTCATTGTTGTATCTGGAAGATACTGTTTTCTTGGTGGCATCCATACTCTTTGTTGCTTATAGTTTTCTCTCTCTCTCCTTCACAGCTCCCTAAACCCCAAGGGGAAGGTTTTATTGAAGATATCCCATTTAAAAACTACTGTAACAAAGTCTTACCCTCTGCCATTATCCAGTTGTGGGTCTCAGGGTTAATTACTATCTGCTGCAGGAGGAATTTTCTCTAACACTGGATGAATGAGACACTGATCTATGAGTATAGCAGAATGTCATTAAGAGTTACTTTATTGCTGTTTCTTTAGCACAGTGGTTCTCAAGCATCCTAGAGCTGTGTTCCTTTAATATATTTCCTCAGGTTAAAGTGACTTCCAATCAGAAATTATTTTGTTACTGCTTTATCACTAAAATTTTTCTGCTGTTATAAACCATAATATAAACACCTGATATGAAGAATATCTGATATGTGCCCCATGAAAGATTGAGAACCACTGCTTTAGCAGAATAAGAGTATTTGATTTTCTTCCAGATCCATGATCTATCTAGTCTCAGGTTCCTGGGCATTCCTCTATTTTGAAAATAAGTTTAGTTTAAAAATAAGTTTAGATTTAAAAAAATTAGAGACAATGAAAGTTCTTACTACTTAACATTGATTTCCCTGATCATTAGAGTTTGTGTATCAGTGTAAAGGTAAGGGGAAAATGACACAATTAATTTAAAAAATAAAAATAGATTATATTAAAAATGCAAGCAAGATTGTATAATAAGTAATATTGTATAATAAGAAAGGAATAAGAACATAAATGAAGAGCTTTAGATCCTAAGTACATAAATGCTCCTGCCTTCGGTTGTGTTAAATCTTCACTGTTAGCAAGCACCCTTTTCTTTCCCTTTGGTGACATTTCCGAAGCAGAAAAAATTTGCGTAAAATATGTGTTGTGATTTCCTTTTAATGAGCTTTTACTCAAATGTTGCAGGCTTTGCAAGTAAGTATATTATTACTATTATTACTATTATTATTATTATTATTATTATTATTATTATTATTATTGGAATGAGTTATAGAGTTGCCTGGGAATTCAATCATTTAGGAAAAGCCATTTATATGGCACATTGATCTTGTCAGAAGAACTGATACTTAATTTTTCTCCTCCTCAAGTATCTCAGAAAGCAAGTGCAGCTACTTGACTGTTTTGATGACACCTCTAAGCTTATGAATGTCATAGGTGATAATTTTGTGAAGACAAAGTAATCACTCCCTGTCGCACCCGCAACCTCGTCAGCAAGGAAGACGCAACACCCAGGCTCTTCTTTCAGCAGTTTTATTCAGGAACCTTGATTTCTGACTCTGACTTACTTACTTATGACGAGGACTGACTGACTTGCTACATGTTCTCTCTCATTCTGCTTTCTGGGAAAACCCACCCGCAGCCTAAATAGCCTCTGGGCAGCCAACCCCAGTATGCCACGTGGGCACCACCTATAGGTCCAAGTACACAGAAGCAACCCAGATCCTCAGCCTAGCCAATTATGGGATGGCGTGTCACTGAGAGCACTCACCATGTGGAAGGTGGAGGGCAGAAGCCAGCGCCATCTTTAAGGTGTGGCTACCCGCAGCTCCCCACAACTCCCAGTGATACCCAGTAAGAGGTTAGGCCAGGAAAGAGGAGATACAGGGGGGAGATACAGAGGAAGAACCAAGACCACAGAGAATTTTAGAAATTGAGAAAAGACTGAATCTATTTTTTTTTTTTTTTTTTAGCTTATTTGAGCTTTGGGGAAAAGTGGAAAGGGAGATATAGTGAATTTGTAAATATCAAACCACACAGCAGCTTTATAGAAAGTTTAAAACAAAACTGAACATTAAAGTATTCCTCAGTAATCCAGCCAGAAAAATTCATTTTGTTTTCATTCATTCAAGCATGATGAGACATGGTAAGAATAGTAATCACAAAAAAGAAAAAAAAAATGAAAGAAAAAAATTCAGGCGTACAGAAAGGGAATTAAGATTTGCCTCATATGCAAAATTTATGAAAACACAAAACTTTCGGTATTTCGATAACTACTATTAACATAGGAATTTAAAATACTGCCTATTCTTTTATAGTTAGTAAAATATTACAATTTAGTTAATGGCCAGAGTCATTTCAGGCTATAATAAAGTATTAGGAAAAGGAAATGTGTGTTCTTAGCTTCAAGAAAGCAAACATCAATAATATTCAAATTTTGCTTCTTTGCTTATCTATTTTTGTCTAATAAAATTATGACATTTTATTGTAGTAATATATTGTATATTTAGTTATAAAACTGTCTGGAATATCAGAAATCAGAGCCACCCACAGAGCCAAGTTGTGACATCAGGGAGTGGTGACCCAGACCTTTAATCCCATCAATCTGGAGGCAGAGATTCTCTGGATCTCTGTGAGTTTAAGGCCAAACAGAGCCAGGCAGTGGTGGCACCCACCTTTAATCCTTGCACTAGGAAAGTTGATCCAGGAATTGAAATAGCAGGGTGGAGGAAACCAAGATGAGGAGAAGACAGAAGTTTTTCCTTTTGCCTGCATGCCCAGTCAGTCTGAGGACTAGGGAAGATTGGACCTACTCCATCTCTTTGATACTTCAGCTTTTCCTGAATATCTGACTCCAGGTTTTATTATAATACTGAATAAAATTCATGTAATATTTGATTGATATTTTCTCTTGACTAAGTGAGGATTGAAAATGCTTTTAAATTAATCTTAGGTAGAATATATTTACAATAGTTTATGTTTACTCAGCCAGGGCAGAGATCCAGGTCTTTGGGACACAGGCCCTGGCACTCAGCCTATAGAGCCCCACCCCCACTCATCTCTCTCCTAATTCCAAGCCAACAGGGAAAACCCGTGCAGACCAGAAGCCCCAGTAAAATCCAGTTCGCTGAACACCCCCAACTACAAATCCCTGCCTCATTCCCCAACCCACCCCATCACCCAGCAACCTTAGTGACAGCCTGAGATCCATAGATGTTCAGCACTCATTAGACCCACAGTCCCCTAGCACCTGTTAGATCAAGAGAAGCTCCCACAGTTCTTCAGTTTCCATTGGATCAACAGCAGCTCCATGAGACCCTCAATTCCTCAGCGCCTACAGGATCAAGAGAGGCCCCTAAGACCCACAGTGTGTTAGCACCTACTGGATTAAGAGGTATACCTGAGATCCACAATTCACCAGCACATATTGAATCAATAATCTCTAAAGGGTCAAGAGCTCCCCCTGGATCAAGAGCTCATATTGGACCAAGAGTGGATCCCTGAGATGCAGAATCACCCAACTCTTATTACACTAAGTACAGCTCACTGTGACACAGAATGCACTACCTCCAAGTGGACCAAGAGCCCAGATTGGATCAAGAGAGGCTCCCTGAGAGTCAGGGAGAACAGAATGCACCATAGTCAGGTCCCTGAGATACATACAAATCCTGCAGTGATCTGAGGAAGCAAGGGGCAGACATCAGTGCATGAATATATATAACAACATAAAAAACAACATGGCACCACAAGAATCTGGTAGTTCTACAATAACAATACCTGATAGTGGCAATTCAGAAGAAGCAGAATTTAAAGTTTTAATAACTTTAAAAATAACTTTATGAAGATAATAGAAACCTTAGAAGAGGAAATAAAATTCCATTAAAGAAATAGAAGAAAAGACAAACAAAAAAATAGGAAGAGATAAACAAATCCCTGAAAGAAAATAAAGAAAATCAAGAAAAGCAATCAAACAAGTGAAGGAAATATTTAAAGATTTAAAAATTGAAATAGAAGCAATAAAGAAGACACAAACCAAGGCAATGCTGGTAATAAAAAATTTAAAAAAACAAATCAGAATTACAGATATAAGCATACCAACAGAATGCAAAAAAGAGAGACTCTCTGGTGTAGAAGATTCAATAGTGAAAATAGATAAGTCAGTCAAAGAAAATACTAAAACCAAAAAAAGAAGTCCTAACACGAAATATCCAGAAAATATGGGACAACATGAAAATACCAAACCTAAGAATAATTGAAATTGAAAAGAATAATTAAAGGAGAAGAATACCAGCTCAAAGGCACAGAAAATATATTCAACAAAATTATAGAAGAAAATTTTCCCAATCTAAAGAAGAAAATGTCTATAAAGATAGATGAAGCTTACAGAAAACCAAAAAGACTAGATTCCTCTCCAAAAGTCTGCTTGCCACATAATAATCAAGCCACTAAACCTAGAGAGTAAAGAAAGAATACTAAGAGCTGCAAAGGAAAAAGGCTAAGTGATCTATAAAGACAGACCCATCAGAATGATACTAGATTACTCAATGGAAACAATGAGAGCCAGAAGGTCCTGCTCAGAAGTTATAAAGACAGTAAAAGACCAATGATGCCAGCCCAGACTACTATACCCAGTAAAATTATTAATTATCATAGATGGAGTTAACAAGATATCTCATGACAAAACCAGATTTAAACAACACCTATCCTGCTCTAGAGAAAGCACTAGAGGAAAAACTCCAACCTAAGAAAGCTAGATACACCCATAAAATCCTAAGAAATAGATAATCCCACAGAAACAAAATCCAAAGAAGAGAAACACACACACACACACACACACACACACACACACACACACACACACACACACATGCACACACACACCAAAATCCAAAATGAACAAGAAATAACAATCATTGGTCATTAATATCCCTTAATATCAATTCACCTATAAAAAGACTCACCCTTACACGATGGATAAAAAAACAGAATCCATGCTTCATTTTGTACATTTTCATTGATAATGTATGTTATTCATCCCTAATGCAATGAAATTTATACCACAATAGACATGAAACTCAAAATCTGTGCTAAAAATCTCCTTCACAAGCTATTTTTAGGAAAGATTTAGATCATTGATCTTTAGATGTTCACTAGTGTGAATAGTATAAATTTTACACTTTGCTAAAATGTGTTTTCTTTCTTTTGATGATTTAGTAATTTACTGTCTTTATAGTCTTAGGTTAGATTCCTTTTTAAATTAATTAAAATATATTTTATTAGTTCTTTGAGAATTTTATACAGTAGGTTTTGTTTACACATTCATACTCCTCCACCTCTCCTTCCAGATAGATAAAGCCCTTACTTATTAGAATTTTGAGACCAATAATAAATGGATAGACAGATCATAGGCCCTAGGGGAGGATCCACTACTTGCATTCTGTTGAAGGGACACAGTATTAAACTGAGTTTTAACGACTTGCTATGGCCAAGATTGCTCATGCATCTTTGTACCATCATCAGAAAATCTTCTGTTTGCAGCAACTGATGATTAACATAGAGACTCCCAAGTGGCCTGGGCATAGAGAGAGACAATAAAATGCTCAGTCCTAGATAGAAACATCTTGTGTACTTTGTTCCCTCTGATGAATCTGCACCTTGTATATTATAGACCTATGACCCTTTAGCATAGAAAAATTAAACATTCTTTGGAGTCATGAGTGTCTTACTGACTCTAGAATATAATATAAAAAAAAAAAAAAAAAAAAAAAAAAAAAAAAAAAAAAAAAAAAAAAAAAAA
>PVIH01019802.1:0-34315 GCA_004025045.1 Sigmodon hispidus
GTTCAGCCACTTTGGAATGCAGTATGGCGGTTTCTCAGAAAATTGAGAATCAATCTCCCCAAGGACCCAGCAATACCACTTCTGGGTGTATACCCTAAAGAGGCACATTCACACTCCAAAGGTATTAGCTCAACTATGTTCATAGCAGCATTATTTGTAATAGCAAGAACCTGGAAACAACCTAGATGTCCCTCAACTGGAATGAAGAGTGGATTAACAAACTGTGGTACATCTACACAATGGAATACTACTCAGCAGTAAGAAAAAATGATATACTAAAATTCACAGGCAAATGGATGGATTTGGAGAATAGCCTCCTGAGCGAAGTATCACAAACTGAGAGAGATAAGCAGGGGATGTACTAACTCACTAGTGGTCTCTAAACAAACAAACAAGAAAAAAAGCCAAGCATGCCCAAGCAGCAAACTGCAACCACTGAACAGCTTGGGATCAGAATCACCCTGGACTGACCCATTCGGATCCCCCTCCAACTATAGGAACACCTGACTCACTCTTGAGGGAGGGGGGACAAAACTGGATTGCCAGGAGTGGAGACTGAACTAAGCATTATTGGGTCAGTGGGACCATAGAAATGTCTGCTCCCTGCCCAGGGCGAGGATGCGGAGTTGTGGAGAAGAAAAAAATGACCTGATGTGGCGGGGGGGGGGGGTGGGGGGAAGGGACCTTGAATAAGAATATACAGGGATGGAAAAAAAAATTCACAGGGAAAGCTGAAGACAAAGTAAATATATGTGTAGCAATCTTATTTGCATTATCACCCTTGATAAGTCATGCTTATGATTTTTATCTTCTTTATAGTTATTGTTAACTTATCAGCATTTTAAATTCATTTTACTGTTTTTCTTGATAAATACAAAATAAATAAATAAATAAGAAGGAAAAAAACATGATAGGGAAAAAAGTGTGGGGAGGGAAGGGTTTCAACTGTCCTCATACATATACCTTTAACTACAGAAATACAGCATCTTTTATTTCAATTAATTAAAATTATATTTTAAGTACAAAAAAAGAAAAGGAAAAGGAAAAAGAAAATACAACTATAAACACATAGGAAAGGCTTATACTCACTTTAGGGACATATTTTCAGATGAGTCATATGGCTACTCAGCAGGGTAGGGAAGAGACAGCTACCATCAGGAAAACTATAGTAACAGTTTCTGGCCTGGCCTAGCCCTATGATCTGGACCAGCAATCCCAAATAATCACATAAAGTCTTATCTTAATTACATACTGTTTGGCATATGGCTCTGGCATATTACTTGTTAGTTCTTACTCTTAAGCTAACCCATGAGTAGCCAAGTGGTTGAGTATATTTTCTCAGAGAAGCATTTTCATCTTTTCTCTGCATCTTCCCGGCATTTCTGTTCCGTTCTTTCTCTTCCTAGAGTTTTCTTAGTCTGATAGCTCAACTCATACTTCCTATCTGCCTTCTGGCCAATCAGTGTTTTATTAACCCATTAGGAGTAACAAATATTTACAATGAGCAGATAATAATAATAATAAATGATAATAATTCCACAGCAGAAAACAAACAACTAACCCTGGTAGTTTTACACTGTATGTGACTTCTCAAACTGATATAGCCACTGTGGAAGTCAGGGTGATAGTTCCTCAAAACACTAAGAATGGAACTATCATATGACTTTCTATGCCACTCTTGAACAAATATCCAAAAGTCTATGGCAGCACATACAGAGGTACCTGAACACCCATGTTCATTGCCACACTATCTAGAATATCCAAGATAAAGAAGCACTTACAGATGAATCTATAAGTGAGGTGTGTTCATTATGCACAAGGGGATTTTATTTAAGTATAAGGAAAAATGAAATTTTGTGTTTGCAGGAAGATGAGTGAAACTGGAGATTATTGTGTTAAGAAAAATAAGTCAGATTCAGAAAGATAAATGTGGAACCATGTGTGGATATATATTACACATTTAATAAATGTCAGCATTTATTGGGGAGAGAGCATCCAGTCAAATACTAGGCAGACAGCTCAGGAAATTCTTAAACCTTGAATACAAAGATAAATAGCTGAGCCAGTCACACACACCTTTAATCCCAGCACAGGGAAAGCTTGGAGTGGTGACCAACACCCTTGATCCCACAACTCCAGAGACAGAACTACTTCTGTTTCTGTGAGTTTAAGGCTACACACCTTTAATCCTAACCTGGATGGGATAGGGTATATAATGGCTGGTAGAAACCCAGAGAGAACAGAAACGACTGGGAGAAGCAACTGACAGAAACAACCAGGAGCGAGGCTGAGGAAGTTGCAAGACAGCTGGGTGAGAATTGACTGTGGTGCTTCCTCTCTCTAATATTTCAGCCTTCCTCCAATATTTGGCTCTGAATCTCACTTGTGATACTACAACCATGTCCATTTGTGTGTGTGTGTGTGTGTGTGTGTGTGTGTGTGTGAGAGAGAGAGAGAGAGAGAGAGAGAGAGAGAGAGAGAGAGAGAACAGGTGAGAGAGAGAAGGAAGACATCTAAAGGAAAGGGAAGTGAACCAGAGAGTAAAGGAATGTCTGAAGTGAAATGAATGAGAAGGAAGGATGGTTGGAGGGACCAATGCAAAGGGGCAAATGAGTAAAACTGGAGTATGATGCATGTGTGCGAAAATTTCACAGCTAAATACAGCGTTTCATATGCTAACTAAAAATACTACTAATAAAAATAGAGTAAGAGAAGAGAATAAGTACTCATTGAAAATAATTCTCCCCTTTAAAATCACAATTGAAAATTTGGCATCCAAATGATGGTTTTCTTTATGCCGATTGAATAAATTCAGCTCTGGTTTCATTTTGGTTCATGGCATCCTTCCATACTCCATACAAATGCATTTTGTATAAATGTATATCTCTATTTTTTCTGTCTTCATGGCTTCTGGTTGCCTGGAGTATTGACACAGAGATGATAGTAAGAAAGTGCAGGATTTGTACCTTAGGAGCTGCTGGGGAGAGGAGCTTCCTCAAAGGCTGTGTGTTGAAGGAAGCCTGCATGGGCTGTACTCTGAGAAGGCAGTGTCTAGAAGGAAGAGCTCTTAGTCATCACTCTAATTCCTGACACCAGTCGAGGTTAAAGGAACTCAGGACTGGATGGAGGGAAGTGGGAGATTATTTCTGTGCAGACTTGCAAAGGAAGTCTAGTAAATTTCCCCTCAGCATTATCTCCTGGGCCTCTTGGGCTAAGCAGAGACCTTGAGAGAAATATTTATTTGACATCTTTCAGTTCCTTGTTTAATTGAAGTCACAAATCTTCCTGGGGGCCACTATAAACTATGCTGCATCTTTACTGAGCACAGACTCCACCACCAGAGAGTTCATGTTGGGGTCAGCAGGGACAACTATGGTTGTAAACTTAGAGGAAGATTTTCCATAGAAATTATTGCGTGGAAATATTCATTATCAGTTAGCCTTTGCCAGGGCACTAATTTATTTGTAGTGACAAAGAGTTTACTGTGAGTGTTTTCCCCATGGTATTTTAAAGTCAATAAGGGCAGATCACTGTGGCTTTCTTATTTCTTTTTCAGAGAAGTCTGCCATTTCAGCAACTTTGCTCTATTTCCTGGGAAGCACCAGGTGATTATTATGGTATAATTGCTTCAACCATAGTAACTGTCTTAATCATCTTGAGAATTAATTCCCTGAGGTTCTAATAAGTGGCTTCATGGATTGCAGGTTCCTGGACAGCATCTTGCTGCTGTGATGTTTGAATTGCTTCATTACAGATTTTAATATACTTTTTTCCCCTTCTGTCACAGAGCAAGGTAGTACTTCAGGAGCATTCCTTCTAGAAGTTTGTTTTTGTTAAATCATAAACATTATTTGTCCACATCTTTTTTAAAATTTATTTTACATCCCAACTGCAGTTTCCCTTCCCTCCTCTTGTCCCATTCCCTTCTCCATTCCTCCTCTCTGCCTGCCCCCATCCACTCCTCCTGCATTCCTATTCATGACAAAGGCAGGTATCCTGGGGATATCAACAAACTGTGACATATCAAGTTGTAGGAAGACTAAGCACCTCACCTTGTATTAGGGCTGGGCAAGGTGACCCAGAATGAGACATAGGCTCCCAAAAGCCAGCAATAGGGTTAGACAGTCCCTGGTCCCATTGTTTGAAGTCTCACAAGAAGACCAAGCCACATAACTATCACAGATAAGCAGAAGACTTGGGTCAGTCCCATGCAGGGTCCCTGATTGTTGGTTGTTGGTTCAATATCTACGAATTCCTACTAGCCCAAGTTAGTTGATTCTGTGAGACCCAGAGGCTGAATGGCTCAGAGACCTAGGATAGAACCAAGTACAACTAAAGGAAAAAAAATGTCAATGTAATGATGCCTAGTCTGCAAAACAATTGATGCCTAGACCAGCAGTCATCAGAGAGGCTTCACAGAGCAATTGGTGCAAACAGATGCAAAGACCCACAGCCAGACATTAGGGCAAACTTAGAGAATCCTGATGAAGAGAGAAAGGAAAGACTGTTGGAGCCAGAAGGGTCAAGGTCATCATCCACAGAATCACTTTCTAGAAGTTTATACTCTTTTGCTAGTCACTTAATCTGTCAATTCTGAAGTAGATTCTTGGTGTGTGTGGGTTTATTATTTTAATTATGTGTGGTGACAGAGCTGAATAAAGGCTCACGTCAGAAGGATTTTTTTAAGTTTGCTAGTCATGACTGAATTTCTGGAAGAACTTACTCACCTAATGTATAAGACTTGAGAATGCAGTATTCACATTTCAGGGTGTGTGTGTTTCTTTCTGTACATCTTTGCAGAAACTCCCCATTATCTAATGTTTGCAACTTGAAATTACAAAGAAAGTCATAGCTAGTCTTGTAACCATAGCTCAGGGACATCAATCTCCACTACTACCGAGAATTCTTAGTAGCTAACAGGTAACAAGAGTACCTGATACTTTGCTAAGTGCTTACAACAAATCATTACCCAAAACTACTGTGTTACTCCACTCTACAAATTAGAAGAATAGGTCTTGTATAGATAAGATCATGCTAGGCTCCACATGGAATCCAGGACAGAACCAAACTAAGGCATTCCCCAACCAACCCTGCTTCCGTGAGTATAAAGAGCTTTACAAAATTGAGACACCTTATTGCAAAATCTAGTCTTGTATTAGAGACAAGCAAGAGAGACTGCAATGTTCCACAGCAAGTTGAATTTCTGCTCCCTGTAATGTGAAAATAAACCAAAACCCAAACCAAAGCCAAATGAATGTATGGTGTTTTAGTGAATGCTCTAGCTGGTAGTGATCCCAGTGCCTTTGTTAGTGACTTTATTCTCAGTTTATAAAATCATCAAAGACCAAGGGGGTAATTTGTAGTTTTTCATCCACACTTTATTGCATTTTGTGAGAAAAATACAATTGGAAGTGATATTTTTGAGTGTCTGATTACTTTTAAAAACAATGGAATGAAATCCTACTGGATTCCTAAGGGGTGCTGCATTGCCTTTATTTCATTTTATTTTATGTGGTTTGTTTTATATTGCCAGATCCACCTGCCCATAGATTAATAAAGTTGTAAAACACTTACCACTGAGGGCACACTGTCTAGTTGATAGCTTATAGTAAATGTTCCTGTACAACATTGAAAGTCATGATTTTATCAAAAGACTAAAGTCTCTTGTGTAGAATGTGAAGACTGATAGGGTTGCTCCTTTGTCTAGAACTGGCAGGGATAACTAAGAAATGACAGCAGGGTTCCCAGCTAGGAACAAAGATGACCAGAAAGGGGGCCCAACTAGTGGAGGATGAACAGTGCCTTTCTAAAGAAAGAGTAATAATGTTGGTGTGATAGCTATTAAGGCTTTGAATAAAGTAGCTGAGGCAAAGCATCAAATGGTTAGGCCCTGGTGTTGTGACACCCGATAGGTACTCTTATTAAATCAGTTATAAAGTATTTCTCAAGACCTCCAAGCCAGGCTATCTCTGCTATTCCCCAAACTTTTCTTCATGGGTATTATTTCCTCCCAACTTATTTTTACCTCTGCATACACTGCTTGCTCTGACTAAGAGATCAAGCTGCGGTTCAACACAGCTCAGAACAGAGGCTCCACATTTTTGATCTTTGATGGAATGACTTGAGAGTAGCTAAACCCATTCTTTCCTAGGTCAGTAATTTACAAGTTTGGATCTTTTGTTTCTGCCTTCAGACCTACAGAGCATCACTGCATTCAAACCTACAGAACATCATTGAATCCAGCCCTACAGAGCATCACTGCATCCAGCCCTACAGAGCATCACTGCACCCAGACCTACAGAGCATCACTGCACCCAGACCTACAGAGAGGATCACTGCATCCTAGTATCCTCTCTTCAATCTAATTCTTAAATTTTTCCTTTAACTTTAACAGTTAACAAATTACTTTGTAGTTAAATTTTCTGTTGCTTTAAAACTCAGAATACCAATCAAGTAGTTTGTCCTATTTTCTTTTAAATATTTTTAGTTTTTTAAAAATTCTATATATGTATATAAAGTATTTTGATCAAATCTGTCTACTCTGTCCCTTCATCACCTTCTAGTGCCACCACCCTGTTTTCACCCAAACTTTAAGCCCTTATATAACTTTCTAAATCTAATTAGGGCTGATTGTATATGTGGAGACACCCAGTGGGACATGGACTATCTACCAGAGACAATGATTTCCATAATACAATTTCAAAAGTATCTAGTAGTAGTTTCATGGAAGTAGCAATCTGTCTGTTCTTTGATTAAACAATACACAACAAGGTGACTGGAAAATCAGCTCAGAGGTAAAGAGCACTAGTTGCCCTTGCAGAAAACCTGGGTTCAGTTCTGAGCATCCACATTGTAGCTCACAACTACCCATAATTTCAGTTTCAAGAAATCTAAAGCATTCTGAGCTCTGTGGGAAGCAAGTACACATGTGTTATTACATACACATGCTTTTAGGTAAAATAATCATACACATGAAATAAAATAAAAAATTCTACATAAGAAATACACACAAAGATTGTTTTTAGGAATTATTCCACAGTGTATTTTCTTTCACAATGTGATGAGATCCCAACTGCAATTTCTTCCTGCTAGTCCTAGGAGCAATACAGAAAAGCCTCCCAGCATCTGTATACAGGATAGTCCAACCCCGCAGCTCCCTCCCTCCCCTATCAATGTCAGCCGCCATATTATTTTGTATACTAATTTTATTTCTATTTTTATCAAAACGTTATTATATAGAACTTTAAAATAAATGTATCCATTCAATTTTTTTCCATTCTCTGCTCAATTATGGAGCAAAGAATTGGAGTTTCTGATTCCTCTCTTGGCTTTTTTGAAAGCTTATTAATCAGTATGGAGGGTGATCAATTGAATCCAAAATAGAATGATCTACACCCCCATCAGATCATCACAAATAGACACACACTGCAATTATCATTAGAAGGATTTGTTACCATCTGAAAGTAGATGAAGAGAAAGGAACTGAGCATCAAAATTAAATTCCCTCAAGTAATTTTCCCTCATTCTTTTGCGGAGAAAATTTCCAGGTCTGACTGGGTTTTGCTGGGCTTTTTCCACTCCTGTCTTGTTCCTAAGAATAGAAGTTCTCATCTTGCTGAGATGCGTTCTGCATAATAAATACACTCTTTGCACTCTCCATGACTATTTTAGTACAATACCAATTTAATATCAGTCTGTTCCTTCCCGGCAGCCTTCTTTAGAATAACTGCTCAGTATGATTTGGTTTGAGTGAAGTTTTCAGAGTGAATGGTGAAGATAACATAGTAATAATGTCTTCACTTCCTGATTGACAGGCAAGAGCACTTAGTCAAGTCTGTATGTTTTATATGCAAAAGAATCCTTAGTTTAGTATTTTAGATGCTTAATGAGGCCCCTCTCTTGGTAATATATCTGAAGACAATTGCTACCTCTCATTTTTAAGACAATGTTAAACATGATGGTATATGACCAGTTCAAACAAAGATAACAAGACAATTCACTTTTTTTTTTTTTTCTAAGCAGAAGCTTTACACACTAAACATGGTATCATTTATATAGAAAAATGACAAGAAAACACCGTTCAAAGAGGAAAATGTAATACAGGATAGGTAAGAAAGCCAATGAAATGCACTTTTAAAAACAGATTATCACTCCAGACAAGGCAGAGCTCTGTCTCTTTAGGGAGCTCTGAGAGATGGTGGTGGCAAATGCAGTAATGATGGGTGGAGTCTCATGATAGGGAAGGAAGTTGAGATTGGTACTTATCAAAGGTTGTTTGACACTGAATGAGAACTGCACAGAGAACATTTAGGCTTCAGTCTTCCATCGGAACCTACGAGAGCCACGTTTCCCACAGCTAGACAAGCCATCTTTAGAGAGGCCGAAGTGTCCACAGTAGCAGCCTTTATTGTGATAGATTTTCACCAAATTATGCTGTAACAGGTAATGTGACCACATAGGAAACAGGAGTGGGTTATGAAAAGGCTATATTGATGACGGTTGAGCAGTGTGTTTTGAAGGGTAGGTTATGCTTTCTCCAAGGCCTCTCTCTTTCCAAGGAGAGCCAGTGATTTCAGAAATGTAGGAATCACAGAATAATCCTCTCAGGTTCAGCAAGTGACCAAATCCATATTCCTGAACCATCAGAAAAATAAAAATCAGATTCTTGGGTTTGCTATATATGTGCAGAGTCAGGGCCCTGGAATCCAGAGACAGAAAGTATCGTTAGTTTTATTTATGAGCTTCTTGAATTTGAAGACACTTGAGTGTTTTGGTTTGGTTACTTTTTTTTCTTTCTGTGACCTTATATTTCTTATAATAGGGAATGACTTACTTTTATTAGATTATTCATCTTCTATCCTATATAAAATGTGGTTGTCTTATTTCACCCCTGTCTACAATACTTATCTGGCATAAAGCCTTTCACATGGTGAATTTTCAACAGATTTCAGTCAAATAAGCAAATCCTCATTACAGAAACTAGAATGCAAGGATTCCTAGTGATTGAGTGACTCACATTTTAGTATGAATAAATTTGTCAACTCTCTTCCTCTAAGGAAGAAGGAACAGATGCAATCATAGAACACTGAGAGCCAGGGGGAAGAAATGGATAAAAATGGAACAAAGTTCTCTTCTTGCCAGCTACAAGATTTTACATCTGCCAAATGAGGACATACACAGCACCTGATGTTTCTGTCTGTCTGGTCTCCATTATGTTTCCACTGTATGCTTCACTTTGGGACTATCTTTAAAAAAAAAAAATGTGTCAATTGTTACATTGTACAATACAAATTACTTATAGAGATTTCACTTGGACCTCACCTGGTTTCATCTGCCTGCTCATACATGATTGGTGGGAATGGAATGAGACAATCCGCAATTGACAACACATACCCTTAATATGAGATGAAAGAAGAAAGAAACAAATGCTATGCATCACAGAGCAGGAAGTGGAAAACTGCTGCCCTTGCTTAGTGGTTAGGCACAGGAGTGCAGCTGGTGGTAACTGTCTATTTTCTCATGAGAAGTATCTACTTCATAATAAGCATAGATGAACAGAAGAGCCCAAGGAGATGGAAAGAGGGAGCCCACACTTTTTGGTGCTCTTGGATCGGATCCACCTCCTGCTGACATGACTACATGTTGAAGTTCCTACAACTGACATGACTAAGTTAGGCTTTGTTGTTGTTTTTGTTTTTACTTGAAACAAAGAAACTTCACTGATAAAATGAGTTTAAAACTAAGTTGTCTCAAAGAATGATTGAACCTTTGATTGTCTGAAAGAATTGGACTCACGTCCTTTCTCCACTACTTTCTGTCTAGACGAAGCATGTCCTGCCTCACAGTGTCTATCCTCAGTCTTATTATTGTCCCAGAGAACATAGAATGATCTTTCTCTGAATGGGCTTTGAAAACTGAATAATTTTTCTACTTTAAGAGTGCTTTGGTTTTCACTTAACAAGGGACTGCTGGAAAGTCCCCAAATTTCCCTTTAAAGCTCAGTCTTAGAGGCACACTGCATACTGGGGATGCTTAAAACCTCCTTGGGTGACTTCTATTATTTTCTTGTCACAGCATATGAGGCTGGCTGAGAAGCTTTGCCAGTAAAGTTTTCGATATTTAGTACTAGTACCTTGAGATATGTGCAATGTAATGCAGAAATTATGGTGTTGAAGGTTGTAACACCTGTGTTTTCTGAAGGTTGTTACTGGAGCATGCCTCATCTGTCAGCAGCATGGCCATGGTTACAAATTTTAAAAGTAGTTTACTTCTCTCCTCTGGGCTTGGGATTTCTCAGTTTTCCAGTTACAGGATATCAAGTAAACGTGATTTCAAAGGTTGAGAACACCAGTCCTCCAGATGTTCTCATGCAGGACACCATCTTTCAGAACCAGGCTGCCAGGCTATAAGAAGCCCATGTCATGTGGAGATCACCATGTAAATGCAAATTAATGAGCTGCTGCCTCATAACTTTTGCCTTAAAGCATCATAGTCATCCCTCAGCCACACTACTCCTCAGTGTGCCCAGGCTGTTGTGGCTAAGAGTTGGTTTATCTATGCTGTTTTGGAATCCTTGACACCAAGAATCTAATACTGATTCATACCACTAAATTCTGGGTGGTTATTAATGGGAAATAGGTGACAAAAATTATCCAAATGAAGGCAATGACATTGAGAAGTAATCTTGTATTTGTGAGCTGAGCCATCTCTCCAGTCCAAGAAGTACTCTTAAGAATTAAAACCATGGTATTTGTGAGGACAAAATTATACCAAACAAGAGAGTTACACAGAAGCAAAATAATCAAATAAATAAGAAAATTGGATTATCAGATAGGAACTCAGAGCCTTACAATGCCTTAAAACTCTGTGTAAATATCTTCAACTCAAATCATCACAGTAGAAGAGAAAAAGCCTCAGGAGCCAGTGTTCTGAAGAAAAGATCTCAAAGTCTGCATCCAGGACTTCTAAGTGCCTACTTAATGTATGAAAAGCTAGACTCAGTACAGCATAGAGCAAAACAACTGTAGCCATAAGGCAACCAAACCTGGGCTCAAGCCCCTACACCTAATGAGTTACATTAAAAAAAAAAGCATTTTTGCTATTTTATCTGTTTTCTATCTCTGAAATGGAGATGCTAGCATCTACCCTGTAGATTTACTTTTGAGATTAAGAGAAACAAAGTAATACTTAATGGTTTGCTTAATACACAGTAAGCCTTATATGCTTTAAGTGTCTCATAAAATAATTGTGTTTGCTGGTATTTTTAAACTAAGTCATATTGCAAATTCTGGTAAGATAACTTTCAATAAAGAGACTGTGTTCTATAGTGCAGTTTTGCTGTAATCCCTGATCTGTTTTACAGGAATTGCCTCCCTAGATTATCACAGCTTTATAAGTCAGGTGCTCTCACCATTCTGCTTGTGAGAAAGAAGGAATGGTGAGTGCTAAGAGTGTAGGTACCAAGCTCAACATCACACAGAAATTAAATAGCAATCACAGCTCCCAAGTCACTGCTCTTAATCTTTCTACCATGTTGTGACTCCCCAATTGTCTCTGTTCTCTGTTAATTATGAGGCAGGGTGCTGCTTTGTGGTCTGGTCTGCATCATATTACACTAAATGAATGGTCTGTGACTCTGCAGAAGCATGAGGTCTCTCAGGGTCACCACACTGAGGGACAGAGCAAGTCATTCTCCAGATCTGTGCAATTGAATAAGCAAAGAATGGGAAACGGAACTGACTGTGGAACAGGGACAGCTGCATCTTGGCTCTGTATGGATGAGTCAGCATCTTCAAGACAAATTTAATGTGGAAAATGTTGCCAGTCACTGTTCATTAGAGACCTGGTGCTGAGGCCAAAACCACTTAAGTGACTCAGGGAAATCTGTGCTTATCCTTTTGCCTTGGATGTGGATTGTTAGAATGGAGAGTTCTTTCTCTTTGATCTGTGGTCCAGCCTCACTCAGCTGGCCTTTGAAAGATGCTCAACTTTTGGTCCACTTTCTGTCCTAGCATTGAACACTTTTTGACAACCATCCACCAAATATCCCAGACCTCCCACAACTTAAGTTATTGTCCATGAACCAACATCAGCATCTTGTCCAAGATGTTTTTAGACATGAAGAACCTCAACCTTTATCTAACCTACTGACTTAGGATTTTCATTTTAACAAGATCCTTAGGTGTCTTATTGTGGTGATTTGAATGAAAATGTTCCTGATAGGTCCAAAGGGAGTGGTACTATTAGGAGATGTTGCCTTGTTGGAGTAGGTGTGGCCTTGTTGGAGGAGGTGTGTCACTGGGGTGGGGTTTGAGGTTTCATAAGCTCAAGCCAGGCCCAGAGTCTCTCCCTTTCTGCTGCCTGTCAATCCAGATATGGAACTCTTGGTTCGCTCTCCAGCACCATGTCACCCTGGAGACTGCTACCTCTCTTCCCTGCCATGATGATAATGGATTAAACCTCTAACTCTAAACCAGACTCAATTAAGTGTTTTCCTTTATAAGAGTTACTATGGTCACGGTATCTCGTCACAGCAATAGAAATAGAAACCCTATCTAAGACTCTCATATACATACTAACATTAGAAAAGCATTGTTCTAGACAAATATTGTCTCATATACTCCGCTGGGTCTTATAAGGTAGAGAAAATTACTAGACATGGGGGACAGTGCACCAATATCAATAAGAACACAACTCCAGGATTTAATCATTGAGAAAGTGAGAGCAAATAGCTGTCTGAGGCTTTGGAAACTTTAACCACTGGGAGAGGAAGAGGAAGAATTACTCTAAACAAGTATCATTTGAGTTGAGACCTGAAGAAAAGGAAGGGGCACACGGACAAAGAAGAGAATGCTCTAGATACTGGGCAGAGACAAGTGCTGATTCCAGGGGACAAGGCCAAGCCTGGGATGTTCTGACAATGTAAGAAAGGTCCGGGGAGTAAGTGACAGCATAAGTGATAGAAAGCGAGACTATTTGAAAATGGCTGAACAGACACTGCTGGTCATTTTTGTAGGTGCTGGAGATGCTGAGGATACTGAGGCTGAACCCAGCTTGGGAAGCACAACAAGTCCTTGTCTGAGAAACAAAGGAAATAACAAATGACTAGAAAAGAGGCTGAACCCAGTGGACTTTTTGCTGTGTGCTGATGGGGTTTATTTTTATTTAAATATTAAAGAATTTTTATTGGCTGGTTTAGATGTGCCTTTAACAGTAGGTGTGTTTCTATACCACACTATATGGTAAAGTTTTGGGTAATTTTGATGTCTTAAAGATATCTGGTAGTGAGTGCTAGAGAATGTCTTCTTTGATTTTGGCTCTATGTGGATGAGATGGAGATTGAGCCAGAATAATAATTAAAAGACATTGAATGCAGAGTAGACATCTAGCCTCTGTTGTATTTTATAATCACATCATAAGCAAGAGAGCTTTGTACATTCCTTAGGAGTGACTGACTTGGAACAAGTCCTTGAAGGATATGTGCTAATTTGGCCCCAATATCTGTCTACAGAGGAACAAAGCTATCTTATGTTTAGCTTAATGCCATGATTACTTTTACATGTTTTGGCTGCATGCATTTGTTACTCCATTGAACAAATATTTATTGAGCGTCTATTATGGATGAGGTCCTCTATTTGGCAAAAGAGATGAAAGTCCAACCTGAGAAAGGACTTAGTAAGTCTTGCCAGAAAGTTCAAAGACCACAGCTATAAGAATTGAATCGGCAGGCATCTATCATATTCTAAGGGATGAAAGAAATGTAGATTCTATGAAGGGATTAGAGGTTTTATATTTCAGTTAAGTAAGGAGGAGGGAAAGAGGTACAACAGGAAAATGTTCCAATCCTAAATGGTGTAGATGCCTTCAACAAAGCCAAGAATGGGGCTCCTGCAGCAGAGCACCTGGCTGGATTTGCCTAGAGTACACAAACCACATCTAGACACTGATTTTGCACTGACTACAAAATTTCCATTATTAATATTAACACAATCAGAATGATGAGGCAGAGACAGAGGACTCAATTCACCCTTCCAAGATCAGTCAGCTTGGTAGTAGAGCCAGGACTGTAAGAAGCAGTGTTTGGTCCTTTAGCTCATCTGGACAGTGTCTTGTTCAGCAAAGGCTTAGTGTCTGTCTAGGGGAGGAGGTTAACTGGAACATCACACACCTACTGTATGAAGCTGATGCATAGGAGAAAGCTATTCTCTTTTACAGATTTGTAACAGGGAATGAATTTTGCTCTGCTGTGCAAGCTTAACACTGTATGGCGAAGGGAATGTAATTTTGTCTGCATCTGCCCCTGCTCTGGCTGAGAGCTGGAAGAAGACTAATTGGTTAATGTTCTCCAATAGCGCCAGCCTAAAGGTGACTGGAGGATGCACCAAGGTTATTATCCACCAAGATTATGCATAAAAGTGAGTAGGGACATGATAATAAATTCAAGGAAGAAATGCAAGAAGCTGATAAGTAATGGTGCTGGCTGAAACGTGCTGAGTTGCTAATACAATGACAGCCTTGTGCTAAATGCAGAGTCCATTACACACAGCAGTCATGAGTTATTACTACTGTACCTGTGATGTAGACTAAGAGCCAGAAAGCAGAAGTAACGACCATGTAACTCAGGGGTGACATCATGGGGGCTCACACTCACCTCTGTGTACAGGTCAAACTTCTGCAGTTAAACTTGCCCCATTGGGTCCTGATAGCTTTTCAACCACTGACTTACAGCAGCCAAAACTGGCTGACCTGCCAGATCACTGGCAAGATGAGCATGGGCACTCATAGGAGGAGAGCTCACCTCCCAAATGTGCATCTTGTGATCAGTAACTTCTTAGGTGCCTTCAATGTGAAGTAGAGCCACTTTGACATTTGTGTTAGTGACCCTGGAAATGAGTCAGCTGAAACTATACACCAGGGAAGGCAGTACCTACTGAAACTCCAGATTGCAGAGATATAAATAGGAAAACACAGCTTGATTAATTCTTCTGTTTCATTTTTTTTTTTGGTGATGAGTTATATGAAGGACCATAGAGGGACTAGGGTGCAGCGGGATCTCTCACAGCTTTGCAATAATTAAACCTCTATAAAATCTACAACTATGCCCACCATTTTAGGGGTTGCTCTGGGTACAATGATGGCTTTTAGATTAGTGCTGGTTGATGAAATCATTGGTCTGATTACTTATACAATATAGTCTTCAAAGTGTGGTCCCCAGACATCCAGTGTGGCATAGCTGCACTTAGATTATGTGTGTGTACGTGTATGTGTGTATATGTGTGTGTGTTTGTGTGTATGTATACATGTACTAACATCTATGTATTTTTAAGTAAATATATTTTCATATGCTATTTTCAAACATCCTCAGGATAATTTATCTTTCTCCTTGAGTAGATCCCTCCCTCCTCTTCCCATATAAAGTCCCCCCCCCCTTTTTCCATTTTCTATCCCATGGCCTTTGTAACCCATTATATGCTTTCTAAAACACCTTTCTCCCTTCCCTTGTTCCCTTTTTACTTTTATGGTTTCTGCAATTACTCTAGGTTATACACTCACATATAAAAGTTTGGAGCTAGAATCTACATATAAGAGAGAACATGCAACATTTGTCTTTCTGGGTGGGAATGACCTTACTCAGTGTGATATTTTCTAGATCCATCCATTACCAACAAGGCTCATGGATAGTATTCCAGTGTACCACATCATTATCCATTCATCCTTTGAAGAATATTTAGGTTGTTGCTATCCCCTAGTTATTGTGAATAACAATGAATATAACTGTGCAAGTATCTGTGGAGTAGAATATAGATTTCTTTTTGTTGTATGTGGTTTCTGGCCCAGACTTTGTAGTCTAGATCAGAGGTTTGGACCCCCTCTCAGCCCCACTACCACTTAGGCCCAAGTAACTGCACAGATGCTTATATTATTTTTACACTGATTGACCTAGGGCTGAGGCATATTGCTAGCTGGCTCTTTCTCTTAATCTAACCCATTTTGATCAGCCATGTGTCTTGGTACCTTTTCTCAGAGCAACATTTCAACTTCTTTCTCTGTGTCTGTCTGTGGCATCTCTAGCGACTCTGTGGCATCTGTGTCTGATCTGAGATTTTCCCAGAATTTTCTTACTCTGGTAGCCCCACTCACACTTCCTGTCTGCCTTCAGCCAATCAGTATTTTTATTAAACTAGTAGGTAGGACAATTATTCACAATACAACGTAATCCCACTACACCTTTGACCATAGGTCAAACAGTGATATAGTCAGGCCATAAGGTAAATCTATTTTGAGTTTTCAATAACAGCCATGCCAGGTTTCAATCCCACCAACAGTGAATGATGGTGCCCCTCCCCATATGTCCTTATTAGCCTTTTTGGTTTTGTTTCTGTCAGTTTTTTTTTTCTTGATTGTAGCCATTGTGATAGGTAGAAGAAGAAATCTTAAATAGTTTCAACCCACATTTCTCTAATTACTAAGCACGTTAATACTTTCAAAGATATTTCTTACCATTTTTAGTTTTCCTTTTGAAGAACTCTCTGTTCAGATTAGAGTCCATTTTTAAGTTGAGTCATCTGTTTACTTGACTCCTGGTTTTGCTTCTTTGTGTATACTAGATAGTAATCCTCTATCAGATTTGTGGCTGGCAAAAAGCTTTGTCTGGTCAATGGTCTTCCTCTCTACTCTACTGATTATTTATTTGCTGAATATAATATGTCATAAATAAAATTTAAGATAGGACAAGGATTATTATAGCAGCTTCCAAACTCCCTTCATGTGTAGACTCCCAAAATCAGACAGCCACTCTAAAATCCAACAAAGTCTTCATTTGGGGCTTTGAAAAGGGAAGCCTAGATTGAGGGCTGCCAGTACGCACTGAGCATGCTGTTTAAGGACTTCTTAGAAGCCAAGCCTGAACTTCAGGAAATGAAATGAAGACAACAGAATTATCAGTCTGAAGATCCAGAATCTTTTCTGAAATGAACAGCTGCTCTTTTTGAGTAGCACAGTCTTGGATGTTGTCACTGTGAGGTCCTGATCACACTGGCAAAGCCAGTTTTAGAGGTAATTCCTAACAGGTCTATATTTTTAAGAAAACAAAGTGTATGTTAATGGTGGAGAGAAAAGAGAGGACATAAAAATAAATTTGGGTTTTCCCACACCAAAGGTAGTGCCAAAGGAGTTGCATGTATTCACATCAGGAGATCCGTCCTTTTCCAGAATAAAGGAAGTCTACTTTAACCAGCAGGAGAAAGGCCTTTCATTCACAATGGTTCACTTTGGGAGTCATACTTTCTGTGACACAGGCTCCTTCCCCACCCATACAATCAAGTGTTATTCTGTTGTTATGGGGCAGCTGAAGAGAAAAACTGCTGAGAAGCCTGGAAGAGTTGAATGGAGTCTCCTGGTTCAAGTTTTTAAGGGCAGCTGCAGACATCTGCAGCAAACAATCCACCATTCACAGAAGCAGAAAGAAAACAGTTAAATGGCCTGGCAGTTAACCTTTAGCTCAGAGTCGCACTGTATAGGAATTAATGGCTGGTCCAGAGACCAATTTTTACCCAAATAGTCTTAGCACTTAAAGTAATTTTAGAAAGACTTTCATAAGATGGTATAACTATAGTTTAGTAGCCCACTACACTGTGTGCCAACAGTATAGCTAAACAAACAAACAAACAAACAAACAAAAATAATAAAGCAAAATTCTGAATTTTTGTTAAATCTAATAAAATAGCATTTAAAACCATACATTTACCAAAAGTACAGTTATTAAAAGTTCACACTTCCCCCAGCATGCCACTTTCCGTGCCGGGGCTTTGCAGCATCTCCATGCTCTGCAGGCTGCTCCCATCCTGGCCAGCACCAGCTCTTTTCTTTTTCCCTTTGAGGACTTTCTCTGTGTTCTCTGCAGGGGTATAGGTACTTGGCTTGGGTTTGGGGAGCAGGGTTAGCAGGCGACTTTCTCTGGGTTCCACAAGGCTCCTCCCCACCTTTAGTGGTCTCCCTCAGCCTTCCTTTGTGGCCTGCGGTTCAGCCATTGCAAGTGGAATGCAGCAGCAGGCAAGGCTTTGCTCAGTCCAGGGTCTTCACTAGTTCTTGCTTCTTCATACAGCCACCAAGCATCTCCGATGTGCCAGGTCCTGTGCCAACTGCTGGAAACACATGGGTGAGTGTTGTAAATACCCATAAGAACTGCTCAGCTGGAGATAGACTGGTAATAAAGGAAAATGCCACACTTGTGCCTGGTTTTATAATCTGGACGCTGAGCTATTGTGGCAGGGGTTAGAGAGGGCCTCCCTGGAATGTGACATTTAGTCTGGGACCTCAAGGGTGAGTTACTGTCACTGCACTGATCGATGGTGTCTTTCTGTTGAAGACATTATTAGTGTTTTTACTCAGACAGCTTATGCATGTCAAAGGACAGAAGGTAGGGAGTATATGGTCCCAGAGCAAAGCCACTGTGACTTAAGGCCTTTTGCTATTTGAACCTTTAGATTTTTCAGCACTCAGAAGAGCATGAACAAAAGGCAAAATTTAGGCCAAGGTTAGTGCATTTACTATTTGTTTGTGAAAGAACACCCTGACTTAACAGCCATGGAAGATAATCAATGGCCATGTTCTTAAAAGACAGACTGTGCTGTGAGAGATAAAGATGATTTGCTTTGGCTTCTGTGGCAGATGATACCTTGGTTATTGGAAACACCTGAGGACAAAGGAAGGCGACCTGATTTAGAAGTCCAGTGTTGGCTCTGCAGAGATAGCTCTATTTATTTCAGAAGAAGAGTGTTGATGGAGCCAGAGAAAAAAGTAAGAACAGAATAAAGCTCAAGTTTCAGATTACAAATGTCAATCCAGGGGGAAGGACTGTAGTAATGCATGCTCAGGCTGTGTATATGGTATTGATGGACCATCCTACTGCACTAGGGGCTAGAATGATCTTTATGTTGGGTGCTATTGAAAAACACATGTTCTAGAACATGGGGACAGTAACTCAGCTCTTCGTTACGTACCTCACTATGGCTGGGGTAAGCAGGAGCTCCATCCTTGCTTACTAATATCACTGAGAAAGAGTTTGCTCATGTTCTTACTGCAATTATTCAGCAGGTCATGGGGCATTTGTACTTGCAATTCATGTCAAGTTGTGGTTAGTGCAAACATGACTACCACAGTGTAGACAGTCAGTGTCAAGGTCAAGATACAGGCTTAGGCCAACTGTCAAGAAAACATTCTCCAAAGATGATAGTTGTCTCTCTCCATTTCTTTGTACCCAGAAAAGTGTGGGGTACCTAGAGGCAGATGGGAAGGCACATGAATAGGGTTATGGGATGTGGAGAGAAGGAAGAAAGGGTGAAGAGAAGCCTGATATGAGCTCTACAGTGGCCACGTCTCAATTCTGGCTTGTGCTAAAATCAGCACATTCTTTGTTTCTTATACAGTTTAGAATATAAAACACACACACACACACACACACACAGAGAGAGAGAGAGAGAGAGAGAGAGAGAGAGAGAGAGAGAGAGAGAGAGAGAGAGAGAGGAAAGACAGGCACACACAGGGGATGGGGTTAGAAACAAACACATAAACATAGAGAGGAGAGACAGAGACACAGAGAGAATCTTTAATATAGTTTTAAAGACATACCTCAAAAAACAAAGGGGAATGGGCATCCATACTCCCTCCTATGTCTTAACTCACAGTCAAAGATAACTACTACCTGGACTATTAACTCTGTGAGTGAATTTTGATTATTTTCACAATTTATATGAATGGAAAGATCAGAGTACATTCTCAAGTTTTTCTTACCAAACACTCTTCTTGAGATTTGTCCATACTGTTGCATGTAGCATCAGAACCCGGCTTCATGCTCTTCACAGTATTTTGATCTATAAATACAAATGTCATCCATTCTAGAATAGATGAGGCAGACAATGGGTTCTGTTTCCTTTTTTAATGAACTCGGCAGTGTGCTATTGGGAGCATGTTTGAAATATTGCTTGATGTACATAGGAACAGCCATCTTGGGCTGTAATGATTATATGTGTACAACTTCATTAGTTACTCCCAGTTCCAAAGGGATTGCAAGGCTGTGTACCCTCAGTTTTGGGGTAAGAGTTTTAGTTTCTCTGAAAGTGTCACCCCCACATGATATTGTATGTTCTTGTCATTTCCCATTTGACATACATGTGGTGGTACTGCTTTGCAGTTTCAAGGAGCATGGCCCTGGTGACTAATAAAGCTGATTTACTTTTTCATATGTCAAATAATCATCCGAGTCACTGTTTAAAGTTAATGCTTTTGGTCTTTTGTTTCATTTATTAAATTTTCTGCCTTTTATTTTATTTCTTGATTTATAAAAGTTTTTGGTGCACTCTGGATATAAGTTCTTAATATATGTACTAAAATATTTCTTTCTCACACTAGACTTTACTTCTTCATTTAATGCTGTTTTAATGACCATATGGTTTTAATATTTTCAGATTGGTCAGATATTTTCCTTTTTGTTAGATTTTTAAGTGTCTGTTGACATCATTTTTATCTATGCTAAGCTCAGGACTTTATGATCTTTTTTTACAAAGACTCATAGGTTTTTTCCATCATCATAGATATGTAATGAGTCTGGCATGGCAAGTTGGGTATGGCATGACCTTAGCGTCAACTTTTTTGGGGGATTGCCAGTTGACCCAGCCTCAGTTATCTTTGACAACTGTACTCCACTGTTCCTTAATGATTCTCATGTGTGACCATTGATGTACTCTGTCCTATTATAGGTGTGCAGCCCTGTACAGATACACATTGCACTTACTAGGGTCATGTTACATAAGGTAAGCCCTAAAGAGCTGTTCTATTTCAAGATTGTCTTGTTTTTTCTTGACTTTCACATTTCATTACAATTTTAGCATCAGCCTGTCAGTTTATACTAAAAATAGCACACTGGGATTTTGATGTGGATTGCACTGAGCATGTAGCTTAGTCTGGGAGAGGTGACAGCTACAGAACACCGAGTCTCCTCCTCACACATTTTATATTTATATACATATTCAGGGGCTTTTTCTAACATTTTAGAGTTTTTAGTGTTGGTGGCTTTGTGCTGCTATTATTGTTGTTATTATTATTTTTATTTACTAATGTATTTTCATGGCATGGAAAAATGGTACCTTGGTAGTTTTTTTAAATGCCAATATATAGGCACATTTCATAGATATTCTGATGTAAGTAGTTTATGATTAGGTCATAGTTTCACTATTATAAAATTTGAGTACCTTTCTAATCCCTTAACTGAATTCAGCAAATCAGCATTTCATTACGTGAAGATACGTAATTTGAGTATCTATTCACTAGTTCAAGAACACCCTGTGCTTCAAATCAATAAGTGTAAAATTCAGAAGTATAATAATGTGACCTTATTAGCTAATGATAAAATATAATAATTATAATCAATAATAATACTAATAGTAATAATAATAATAATAAAAGTTATTTAAGCTCCAAAGAACTACAAAAAATTCAGTGTGCTGCTTTTGAAGATGGTAGGAAAATGGGCAACACATTTTTTAAAAATTTCAATAAGTAATAAGATAAAATGTTGTCTTTTTTGTTGTCTGAAAATTCAAATGAATGGTACTGCTTATCTATCAGAAATGTGAAGTAAGTGAGATTTTCATTTGCCACATCTTCCAAGCAGAGAGGCAAGCCCTTTCAGATTATGATAAAATGATATTAAATATCATCCTGCCTGGCTCTGTGTGAGTGGCAGTGGGGACATCTGAAGTGAGGCCTTGAAGAGTAAGTACCCTGGATTTAACCATTTTTTTAAAAAAATACCAAAACATTTGGCATTTCAAACTACAGCTGGAGAAGTGGTGCTATTGGGTGTGGCATGTCCACTTTGGTACTCTTGATACTGGGATAGAAAATTAGTTGTTGTGGGCCGGGAGGGAATTCTCTACTGCAGACGTTAAGCAGTGCCCATGGCTCTATCCACAAGATGCCATGTTTTCATAGGCTTTCAGTTAGGTAAATGAAAACTATCCCTAGATATTTTCCAGTGATCTTTGAGGTCAAGATAAATGGGAGAATAAACTTCATTGTATAACTCTCCCATCATTTCTCTGTAAGAAAGTGGCATCATTAAGATTATATTTTTTAGAGATTTGTTTGTTTTATTTTTAATTATGTGTATGTGTGTGTTGGAGTTAGAGATGATTGTAAGCCATCAAACATAAGAACTGAGCTCAAGTCTTCTATAGAACAGTATACACTCTCAGCTGCTGAACCATCTCTTTAGTCCATATTAATTGGCTTTGTTTGCTTGCTTGCTTTGAGGCAAGGTCTTACTCAGTTCATCTGGCCTCAAACTTGCTAGGTAGCTGAGGATGACCTTGAACTCTTGATCTTCCCAAGTGCTTGGATTGCAGGCATGAAGTGCCATACTTGGATTATGCAGTGTTGAAGAAGTAACCCAGTGCATTTGGCATGCTAGTCAAGCATTCTACACCAAATGAGCTTCCTCCTCAGCTCTTGAATGAGAATTTTAATCTAGACCATTTTAACCAGTAGTGTAAACATCATATAGTAACACTGCAAATGCAAATTTGCAAATTTTTTGACCCTACTTCAAACATTCAATCATAAATTCTTATAACAGAAGCAGTTCTGGGTAATTCTAAATATTAACATTGTCCCGTGTTCTTCAGTGTTTCTCAACCTTGGACTTCACATTAAAATTGCTCAGGGCAGAAAAAAAGCAGAACTCAGGCTTTATACTACACCAGCTAGTATGTGATTACTTGCATTGGGTCCAAAGAAGTTTGCTTTTCTTTGTTATTGCTGATTATAAGTGACCCATAGTAATTTTAATGTCAGCCAAAGTTGAAAACCACTGGCACAGAGGGAAATATATTGAATGTTCAGTCTTCCAGTCCTCATCTGATGTTAAAAATTTTCTGGACATCTCAGGACAGCACTTTCTTCATGCTTCAAAGGAGATGTTGAAGGTGATACCTCTTTCACATTTACAGGTGGTAAATGTAATATCTTAAGTTAACACATAGTATATGAAGTAATTCATTGCTTCTATAACCTTGGATGAATTACTTATCTTTTTCGCATCTTGGTATTTTCTTCTGTAATGGGGAAGAAATACTGGTATTGGTATAAATAAATAAATAAATAAATAAATAAATAAATAAATAAATAAATAAATGAAGCGAGTGTGTGCTTAGAGGAGAGAAAATTCTTACCAAGAATGCTTAAGTAAGTAAGGTGGGTCTTCTCTGAGACTTGGTATTCCACAAGAGATTGATTTGTGAAGCAAGTGGTCTGGGCCTTTCATCTCTGCCTATATCACTTCAAAGCAGACATTATTACAGCTGTCACTGAATTACCCAACAGGCTCAGAGGTGACTTAAAAACAAACTTTTCTCTGATGTTTTATTAATTTGATATGATTTGGATTATTCTGAAAATAAATCTCTGGGCATGTCTGTGAAGCATATCTCCATTAGGTTAACTATAGTTGAAAGACCTACTTTGAACATTCATGGTACCTTTTAAAAGACTGGGGTCCAGAACTTAATAAAAAGGAGAAAGTGAGCCGAGTACCAGCAGCATTCCCCATCTCTGTGCCTCTGGACTACGGATGCAATATATCTCCTGCTCCTGTCTCCAAGACCTCCTGAAGTCATCTTGGAAGAGGGAGCCTCAAGTAAATAATTGTCTGCATCACATTGGTCTGTGGATATGTCAGGTGGGATATTTTTTTTAATTTGAGCTTGATATGAGATGATCCAGCCCACTGTGAGTGGTCCTGTCTCAGGCAGGTGGGCCTGAGCTACATAAGAAAGATAAGAAAGGTAGTTGAGCAAGCTCCATAATAAGCCAAGTAAACAGTGTTTCTCCACAGTCTCTGTTTCAGTTTTTACCTCCAATATCCTCTTAAGGACTCTAATAGACTCAAGCCAAGCATACAATGGCCCCAGCCCTTATCCCTTCTCTCTCTCTTGCCAAGCCATAGATTATTTTCCTAAAGCTAACCACCAAGGTCTATTTCCTTATTTTACCACTTCCTCCTCCTGAGGCTGACTAACAAGACACAGTTATCAATAATAAAGTCCAGCAATCAAAAGCTCCCTTTGGGCTATCCAAATTAACATGCCCAATCAAAATAAAGCAACTCATCCAAGCATGGGGGTTCCCCCTTTCTCTTTATACACTGCCATTTGTCCACAGACCAAACACATCTTTTTTTCCTTATCCAGAGACAGTCTTTTGTTCCACCAAGACAAACATCCCTTCCCCCTTCTCCTCTGTCTCCACTCTCTTTCACTTATTCTGTACCCCTTGTCCCTCTAAGGCAAATAATTCTCCTTTCTGCTGCGAATTCGTTCTTGAAATTCCAATAACCCTGATGCCATGAGGCAGAATAAACTCCTCCCATCATTTAGTTGCCTTTGCCAGGTATTTTGTGATAGCAACAAGACAAGTAACTAATACTTCTCTAGCTGTCTTCTCTGGGCAGTCAGTCTAACCTAGACTGTCCATTCTGGACCAGGTGACAGCTAGGAAGGAATGAGTGACAGAGATGTCAAGCACCTGGGAAGGCATTTTTCTATGTAACCTTAAGTGTCTGCATGGTATCATTGGTGTGCTATCATTTCCATGATGTCCTTTAGAAACTGGGCTTTTCTGTTGCAATGCCCAAGCAAAAGAATGAGAAATGACATTTCTTTATGTTATTGAAAAAGAATTCAGAGAAATAAAAGAATAATGGAGAAAGATACAATCTGAGAGGGTTCATGCTAATTTGTTCATTTCTTTCTTTCAACAAAACCTTCCTGTGGCCAGGCATGAGAATCTCAAAAAGATGGAAGATGGAAATGCCAGTTGTCTCAGGGTTTTATTGCTGTAAAGAAACATTATGACCACAGCAACTCTTATCAAAAAACATCTAATTGGGGCAGCTAACTTACAATTTCAGAAGTTTGGTCCATTATCAATTTGATGGGGAGCATGGCTGTGTGCAGGAAGATTGGTGTGGAGATGAAAGATGCATCTTGTAAGCAACAGGAGGTCCACTGACTGTCACCCTGAGGAAAACTTCAGCAAAAAGGACCTCAAAGCTGCCCTCACAGTGTCATATCTCCTCCAAGGCCACCCCTTCTAATAGTACCATTCCCTTTAGGGGCCATTTTATTTCAAACCACCACACCAGTCTTCCCCAGAAACTCAGTTTTAGCCTTAATCTTAAGGTTTTGGAGACCTGGGTTTAGAAGAGTATCTTTAAAATTACTTTTATGTGGAAATTTTATCCTTATAATTTTTGTGTGATCTCGTGTATACGTGTGTGTGCGTGTGCGTGTGCGTGTGTGTGTGTGTGTGTGTTGAGATTAGCAAATAACCTCGGCTATTGCTCCTTATGAGCTATCCACCTTGTTGACTTTGTTGCTTCGTTGTTGTTGTTGAGCCATGGTGCTTCTTTAGGACCAGAGCTAACCAATGATGTTAGCCATCAGGACAGTTGGCCAGTGAGGCTGTCTCCACTTCCCAAGTGCTAGTGAAGAGAACAGGACAAACTCCATTTTTAAAATGAACTTCATTTTAAACAGAACTTAGCCAAGGGCTAAACTCAGCTCCACTCAGTTCAAAAATATCCATTTTTGCTAACAGAAGATGCTGCCAGTGGCAGGCAGAATTTGGAAAAGAGTAAATGGGTTTTCTCTATATTATACACTACAATTGAGTGTGAATTATTTTGAAATTATGCTGAAATAAAAATGAAAACATATGAATCTATCTGCTAGCATGTATATTTGTATATCTGTGCACACACATACAGCTCTTTCTGTACAATCATCATGAAAAAGCTGACCACTATCACATCTCCTGTGGCTCTCTTGACCATCACTCAGAAGAATCACAATTCAGAGTTTGAGTTTTTATCGTTCTCTGACTTCTCTATACAACTGTGACAGACATATAGGCTCAAGAAACAGCACACCAATGCCACCTGTAGGTATTAGTGCATCCCAGTGCAGCCCAAATGGAAAGAGATCCTGGCAGTCAGGATTCCAGGCATACTGAGCACTGCAGCTTGAATGGAAAAGTATTCAGGCATCTAGGAGCCAATGAACACCACAGGCCACAGTAAGCCTAGGTAGCAGCTTACAGCCCTGCTTCAGGGAAAGGCTTACCAATGTTAACAGCGCTGCTCCAGCAAGGGAGGATCTCCCAGGCTTTGCTTCTGTTCACTGCTCTCTGTTCAGGGAATGTAACAACTATGCCCATCCAGGGAAGATCCCCTGGCAGCAAGAGTGTTACAGCTTCATTCCTTCAGCTATTCACCATCCAGGCTTTGAAGCTGTTCCAGTTAAAGAACATTGTCAACCAAACCTCATTCAAGAGATTTATTGGGAGGGAAGGATCCAGGAGAGTGTGACTGCCTCAGCCTGGAGTGGGAGAGGACAGCAGGGAAAGGGCTTTGAGCTTAGGCCTTATATAGGGCTTCCTAGGGGTGGTGGAGCTTTCGAGGTAGACTTTTAGGGTGGTGATTGGTCAGATTCCCCCCCCCTTTTTTTTCCTTACAGTGATTTGGCTTTTAGTTTCAAGGCCAAAATATTTCTTTCACTGGCTTTTTGGGCTTTTAGGCTATAATTTTGAGGCCAGGGCACATTTCTTTAACTGGCTCTGATTCCAGAGCCAAAGTGTGTTTCTTTTGTGCTGGTTTCAGTCAGAGCACATTTCTTTTGGGTTCTGGGTTCAGGGATAAAGTATTTCACTGGCTCAGGTCTTAGATCCAGGGGGAGTTTCTTTCACTAGCTCTGGGTTGAGAGCCAGGGCGGGTTTCTTTTACTGGACATTTTTCCTTATACTACCTATAGTAACAAAACACTGGGAAGAGCTCAGTTTTTATCAAAAAGAAATATTTACAGAACTGTAATAAATTCATACAAAGGAAAGCTAGACATGAAAAATGAATAATAATCATATGGTTTAATGAAGATGGTCCTCAAAACAGAATTGTGGATTTTTTCAAAAGAGGTAGCAGGGGAGGGGAAGCCCCATTCCATTTATACAGGGTACAGAATCCCTGTGCAGCTCAGCAGCACTGTCTGCAATGCACTGCTCTGTTACGGTTTCATTTGTAAGTGGAATTCTCCAGATGTGAAAGCTTTGGAGGGCAGGAACATCTGGTCAGCTGTCTCCAGCATTGTTACAATGCTTCTTTTCGATTTTCCCTCTGATGACCTTGGCTTCCTTTTTAAAATTGGCTTTACTTGACTGGAGAAGGATTTGAAGTGGAAATGATACATTTTCCCCCGTTTAGGAGAAATCATTTGAAGTGGGCTGTCACTTGAAATTTTCTTTATGTATTGCAGAACTGTAACAGCTCTTTCAAAGCTTCCCAATGGCTATGCTTGAATAGAGGACCCAGAGCCGAATCAGCACATCACAGATTTATGTAAATACTAAATTGCAGTCACCATCACCCCATTAGGAGTATAGAGACTGATGGGGTTGGAATGATTTTATCTCATCATTTCCTTTTTCTTTTCAAGGTGAGCATATTCCAGTTCCCCGAGGCTATGCTGGCTGTGGCTAACCTGATGTTTGATGGCAGAAGAACAACACTAACTCAACAAGTCATTCATGACTTGCCAGGCTTGAGTCTGACAACTTCACATGAGCTGACTCACTTAAGTTTCACAACAACCCATGGAGAAGCTGGGCCCCAGGGGCAGGGACAATTAGAATTTAGCTAAAATCACAGTCAGCAGAGGGCAAAGATAGGATTCAGTCTCTTATCTATTTATCAATTCGCTGCTTTTCTAGAAATACAATTGAATTGCTAGTATCAGCCATCTAAACTATGTGTTTAACATACAGAACAGAGGAGGCTCCTGGGCCAGAAACCATTATAGACAAACACTTTCTAGGATGATTCTTCAAAATGGAACTCCATCTTCTCATGAGTTGTGAAACAAAAATCATCTGTGTGTATACAACATTACAATTTCTAATAGAGACATTTTCCTTTGTTGTAAGTGACTCTGACTGTCTTCTTATGTCATTACTGGGAGATATTATTAAGCATGTTTCACAGTGCTGGTGACTATTCTGTGTTGAGGATATAACAGGAAACAGCTAGGTTGCTGTTCTCATGAACATCAATTCCATTGGTGTATAGGGAACCAGATGTAAAGTACAATATAAATGTCTTAACATTAGATTCTGCTAAGTCCTTAAATGAAATCATTATTAAAACAGCTAGAGGGGATAGTCAGTATACTCATGTCAGTTTACACTACATCGTAAGGGATGATAGTTAAGCTTTTAGGACTTTTGTTAAACACAGTCAAAAATGTTAATTAAAAAAAGAAAAAAATAAGACAGTATAACATATTCTCCAGAGCCATGGGCTGGTCACAGTACATGAAGCATAACGCCTTACTCTGTTATTAATGATCAGCAGTTGACTAACAATAAGAAACAAAATAACCAATTAGGAATAATAACTTGGAAACTTTACTGTTTATCCCAAACTCTCATTGCTAATCATAGGTGCTCCTTGGCAGCCATGTTTTTCAAGAAAGCTGCTAGCAGGAGTAATTCTCAGAAATTTCAAAACTTTTGTTCTTTATCACCTTTAGAAGTAATAGAGAAATAATATTCTATGACTTTGAGTTTAGAAATATATTATTCATATAGTACTTCATTCACTTGGAAAATGAGAAGGAAGAATCAGTGCAGGAGTGTGGGGGGGTGGGGGAGTCATTCCTCACTGCCTCCTTCCTAGGCTGGAGGAGTTCCCGAGACCTCTGCGAAGGTGGAGCCTGATCTTCCATCCAGAACAAAGAAATTGAGAAGCCATTGTGAGGCAGAACAGGGATTTATTAACATGAGATCTTAACACAGATTTAAGCATAAGTGTTAATAGATGTTACGATTCCAAACCAGACACAGCTCAGATCACTCCCCAGTGTTTTTTTCCTTTAGAGCTGACTGTCCTTCCAGTGCTATGGGGAACTGACTGAGGAAGTCTCCGATCCTCAAGCCTAAGAGTTCACCAAGGTGCTCATATAAACTCAGAAAACTGACAAGTATTCTCTGACTCCAATTCTCACTTCCCCAAAAAGACTATCAAGCTACTGCTGACATCCACCCCCTTGAAGGACTGCGTTAAATATAAAAATTGATGCAATTCCCCCTTACTTTCCAGCTAGAAAACCTGGGCTATGGGCTTCTTATAAACTACAAAGCATAGGAGAGCTCTGCTTTCTCTTGCAGGCCTGAATCTTGTCGGAGCCCCAGCCTAATATTTGTTCCATAGCAGTAATAACTTTTCTAATAACTCTCTTACCCCAAAGGACAAAAAACACCAATCATTATTAAAATTTAAATAATATAAACTTGCAATTAAATGAATTGTATTTAAAATCAAATTTATGTTCCAGGCACAATTTCTTCATTTTTTGGCAGATTCCTCTCCTGGTTTATTGCTCCTTTATGATGAGCTATCACATAATTCTTGGCTAAGGTATATTTCTTCCCAATGCCATCATGAGGATGGTATATGTCAATTAAAATAGGAAATAGTAGGAATATTGCACCATAGAAATGTACCAACCAGGGATTGAATTCCTATTTTTCCTTACGACTGAGGTCATTAGAGAAAATACTGAAATTAAGGCTAGCAAGGTGACTCAGTGGGTCAGAGGACTTAGTGGTAAGTCCAACCATATGGTTCAAGCCCTACTACATGTGGTAGAAGGGAAGAGCTGATTCTCACAATTGTCCTCTGACCGTCACAGATTTGCTGTGGCGCCTATGTACTACTCTCCAAAACAAATAACTTAAATGCAATAATAATTTAAAAGAAAATACTAAAACTGCTAGTTAAGCATAAAGATGTGTCATACTGGCAGATTTTACAGTAATCAGCATTAAAACTTGAAAAAATATATCTTTTGGAACAGTGTGACCCTTTTTGATCTGTGGTGTAGTGTGAGTCTGGCAGTTTCAGAAAGCAAGGATCTCAGGTCCAGAGAGAAGTGGGAGCATGACCTCATGGTGTCCAGGTATCTGATGTGGAGTGCCTATAAAGATGCAAGCTTACAGAACATCAAATAGATTAGACCCCCCAAAAAAGTATGCTTGCCATATAATAATTAAGCCACAAAACATATAAAACAAAAAATATTAAGAGCTGCAAAGGAAAAGGGCCAACTTACCTATAAAGACAGACCCATTAGAATAATGGCAGACAATTCAATAGAAACAATGAAAGCAAGAAGGTCCTGGCCAGAAGTTATACAGACACTAAAAGAGCATGGCTGCCAACCTAGACTACTATACACAGCAAAACTATTAGTTACCATAGGTGGACTAAGCAAGATGTTTCACAACAAAGACAGGTTAAAATAATACCTATCCACAAATTCAATACTACAGAAAGAACTTGAGGGAAAACTCCAACCTAAGGAACTCAGATACACCCATGAAACCACAAACAATCAATACTTTCACAGAAGAAAAACCCTAAGAAAGGAAATACGCACAACTAGCATCAAAAATAATAGGAAGTAACAATCAGTGGTCATTAATATAACTTGATATCAATGGACATAATTCACCTATAAAAAGCACATCCTAACACAATGGCTACAAAAACAAAAGCCAATCTTCTGCTGCATACAAGAAACAAATCTCAACTCCAAAGACAAACACAGGCTCAGATTAAAGGGTTGGAAAAAGACTTTTCCATCAAATGGCCCCAAGAAACAAGCTAGTGTAGCTATCCTAATATCCAACAAAGTAGACTTCAAACTAAAGTCAATCAAGAGAGACCAGGATAGACATTATTTATTTGTCTCAGGAAAAATTGATCAAGATGAGATCTAAATCCTGAATATTTATGCCCCTAATATAAGGGTACCTTCATATGTAAAAGTAACACTACTAAAGCTTAAATCCTACATAAAATGTCACACTCTGATAGTAGGAGACTTCAATACCCCACTTTCATCTTGGATAAATCAACTAGACAAAGACTCAACAAAGAAATAATGAGTCTAACAGTTGTTATGATGCAAATGGACTTAATAGATATTTACAGAAGCTTTCATCCAAACACAAAGAAATATAAATATTTCTCAGCACTCCATGGAACTTTCTTTAAAATTGACCACCTAGTTGATCATAAAGCAAATATCAATAGATACAAAAAAAATGAGAATAACTCCTTGTATCATATCAGACCACCATGGCCTAAAATTAGAGTTCAACAACACCAAAAATCACAGGAAGCCTACAAACTCATAGAAACTAAACATCTCTACATTGAACCACCTCTGGGTCAGGGAAGAAGTTAAGAAATAAATCAAAGACTTTCTAGAATTTAATGAAAATGAATCTATAGCATACCCAAACTTATGGGACACAATGAAAGCAGTGTTAAGAGGAAAATTCATAGCAATAGATGCCTATATGAAAAACCAAGAGCAAGCTCACACAAGAGACCTAACAATTCAGCCAAAGGCTTTAGATCAATTAGAAGCGAACTCACCTAGAGGGAGTGGACAGCAGGAAATAATCAAACTTAGATCTGAAATCAGTACAATGGAAACAAAGAGAATAATGCAAAAAAAAAAATCAATGAATCAAAGAGTTAGTTCTTTGAGAAAGTCAACAAGATAGGCAAACCCTTATGCAAACTAACCAAAAGACAGAGAGAGAGAGAGAGAGAGAGAGAGAGAGAGAGAGAGAGAGAGAGAGATTGAGAATACAAATTAACAGAATCAGAAATGAAAAGGGAGACATAACAACAGATCCCCAGGAAATCCAGACAATTATCAGGTCATACTTTGAAAATCTATACTGTACAAAAATGGACAGCTTTCTGGACAAGTACCAACTACCAAAATTAAAACAAGAATAAGTTAAAGACCTAAGCAAACCTATAACACAAATGGAGATTGAAACTGTTATTAAAAGTATCCCCCCCCCAAAAAAAAAAAAAAAAAAAAAAAACAGGTCCAGATGGTTTTACTGCTGAATTTGACCAGACATTCAAAGAAGAACTAATACCAATATTCAACAAACTGTTCCATACAGTAGAAACTGAAGGAATGCTGCCAAACTCTTATTATGAGGCCACAATTACCCTAATACCCAAGTCACTCAAAGATACAACTAAGAAAGAAAACTACAGGCCAATCTTCCTCATGAATATTCATGCAAAAATACTCAGTAAGATTCTGGCAAACTGATTACAACAACATACTAAAAAAGTCATCCACTCCAATCATGTAGGCTTCATCCCAGAAATGCTGGGATGGTTCAACATACAAAAACTATAAATGTCATCCATCATATAAACAAATTGAAGGAAAAAAGCCATATGATTATCTCCTTAGATGCTGAAAAAGCCTTTGACAAAGTTTGACAATGTACAACATTCCTTTATCATAAAAGTCCTGGAGAGATCAGGAATACAGGAAAAATTCCTAAATATAATAAAGGTGATTTACAAGAAGCCGACAGCCAACATCAAACTAAATGGAGAGAAACTCAAAGCAATCTCACTAAAATCAGAAACTAGACAAGGCTATCCTCTCTAATCTATTCAATATAGTTCTTCAAGTTTCAACCAAAGCAATAAGAGAACAAAAGGGGATTAACGGCATACAAATAGGAAAAGAAGTGAAACTATATTTGCAGATGATATTATTGTCACTAATATCCCTTAATATCAATGGGCTCAACTCTCCTATAAAACGTCACACACTCACAAGATGGATACAACAACAGAAGCCATCCTTCTGTTGCCTACAAGAAACACACCTCAACTGCAAAGACAGACACAGGCTTAGAATAAAGAGGTGGGAAAGATTTTCCAGTCAAATGGTCCTAAGATAACGACTAGGGTCCCTGAAGGACAGACTTAGACCCCGCCCAAAGGTGAGGAGGGGGTCACCAGGCCCAAGCGCCAATATCCCAGCCAGGAGGGGAGAGTTGAGCTTCCATTGGTTCCAGTTACTCTTCTGGGACTGGGTGCTGTCTGCAGAGTGAGTCCCAGAACACTCTGTAGCAGGCACAGATAAAGTCTGCCTGTCACCAAACCCACAGCTGCTGCCGAGGGAATTTGCACAACTACCCACCTCCACCTCCAACTGAGTGGAAAAGATAACAACTGGGGGTCCCTGAAGGACAGACTCAGACCCTGCCCAAAGAGGTGACAGGAGGCACACAGGCCCGAGTGCCACAACTGACCAGGAGGCACCAAATCGTGAACCACTGAAGCCATGGGCAAACGTCAGTGCAAAAACTTACATAATAACACAAAGAACAACAAGGAAACTCCAGAAGAAAGTGGTGATCTTATAAATACAAGAACTGAGCTGAGCAATGAAAAGAAACAGAAGGAAGCAACACCAAAATTTCTTTTTTGATGATCATCGAAGCTCTAAAAGAAGATATGAAAAAAAGCCTTAAAGAAATAGCAGAAAATACAAACAAAAAATTGGAAGATATGAACAAATCTATGAAAGAAACATGCCAGGAACTAAAAGCTGAAATAGAAGCAATAAAAAAGGCACAAAATGAGGCAAAGATGGAAATAGAAAATCTGAAGAAAAAAGCTGGAACCACAGATACAAGCATAACAAACAGAGTTCAAAAGATGGAAGATAGAATCTCTGAAGTGGAAGACTCAGTAGCTCAAATAGATATATCAGTCAAAGAAAATAGTAAAACTAAAAAAGCCATAACTCAAAATGTTCAGGAAATCTGGGACACCATGAAAAGACCTAACTTGAGAATAATAGGAGTAGAATAAGGAGAAGAATACCAGCTCAAAGGTACAGATAATGTTTTCAATAAAATCATAGAAGAAAACTTCCCTAACCTGAAGAAGGAAATGCCTATAAAGATAAAGAAGCTTACAGAACACCAAATAGATATGACCCTAAAAAAAGTCTGCACGCCACATTATAATCAAGCCACAAAACATACAGAACAAAGAAAAAAATTTAAGAGCTGCAAAAGAAAAGGGCCAACTCACATATAAAGGCAGACCCATCGGAATAACGCCTGACAATTCAATGGAAACGATGAAAGCTAGAAGGGCTTGGCCAGAAGTTATACAGACGCTAAAACAGCATGGCTGCCAAACTAGAATACTATACCCTGCAAAATCATCACACCATAGATGGAGTAAACAAGATATTTCATGACAAAGTCAGACTGAAAGAATATCTATCTACCAATCCAGCACTACAGAGAGTATTAGAGTGAAAACTCCAACCTAAGGACCCCAGATACACCCACGAAA
>PVIH01019803.1:0-34314 GCA_004025045.1 Sigmodon hispidus
TGTTTATCTCCCTGGAATTCCTGCCCTGAATGGTCAGTCTGTCACAGTCTCCCTTTAAAATCCTTCCTCTTCCTCTTCTCCTCAATTAATGATGGGGCTAAGTCATACCCAAAGCTCACACCTACCAAGTATTTCCTCAGTACTATACAGAAAACACCAAACAAAAATGCCATTTTAAAAGAGGTGTATTTTTTTTTTTCTTTTAGAATGTAAGCTCCTCAAGAGCAGGGACAATGTTTTCTGTATGTTCTATTGTGCCTAGTACACTGTAAATGCTCAATAAATATTGATATGGGAAAAAAAAAAAAAAAGAAATGCATTCATATGCTAATTAAAGGAAAGACTCGACTTTGGATCATGCCCTCACAGGCATCTGTGGTTGGGAAAATAGTTCTCAAACTTTTACTACAATGACCCACATGACAATGGGTTATATTTATGACTTAGTACAGTAGCTGACTGAGCCCAGCATTGGGTATAATTCCTGTAAATAGTAAGTCCATTCTTTAGCACTGAAGAAAGCAAATGGGAAGCACATAAATGAAGTGATTATAGAATAACCATGCACTTCTGTCATTACTTAGAGGAAAAAACAAACAAGCCTTCCCAAATGTTATTCAACCCAAGTACAGCTCATAATTGACTACCACAAATCCACAACAAAAAGGATGGGTGTGTGTGTGTGTGTGTGTGTGTGTGTGTGTGTGTGTGTGTGTGTGTGATAAAGATCAGTGCAACATTGGTCTACCGCATTGCAATGTAGCATAGTTAACAGTGAGCACTTTGGAGTTAGATATATATTCTAATCCTGATGCTTCCATGAACACGGAAGATCTTTCCATTTTCTGATATCTTCAATTTCTTTCTTCAAAACTTCAAGTTCTTGTCACACAGGTCTTTCACTTGCTTGGTTAGAGTTACCTGAAGGTATTTTATATTATTTGTGACTATTATAAAGGGTGATGTTCCTCTGATTTCTTTCTCAGTCGATTTATCATAGAAGAGCTATGATTTTTTTAAAGTTAATCTTGTATCCTGCCACATTACTAAAGGTGTTTATCAGCTGTAGAAGTTCCCTTGTAGAATTTTTGTGGTCACTCATGTATACTATCATATCATCTGCAAATAGTATAAATTTGACTTCTTTCTTTCCAATATGTATTCCCCTGATCTCCTTTTGTTGTATTATTTTTCTAGCAAGAACTTCAAGCACTATGTTGAAAAGACATGGAGAGAGTGGACAGCCTTGTCTTGTTGCTGACTTTAGTGAACTTGCTTTGAGTTTCTCTCCATTTGATTTTAAGTTGGCTTGTTATATATTGCCTTTATGATATTTAGGTATGTTTCTTGTATTCCTAATCTCTCCAAGACCTTTATCATAAAGGGATGTTGAATTTTGTTGAAGGCTTTTCAGCACCCAATAAAATGATCATGTGTGATGATATGTATTTAATAAAATTAGTTCAGAATATCCAAGAATCCACCATTGAGCCAAGTCAAGAAGGCCAGGGAGTGGTGACCCACACCTTTAATCCTAGCTTTAGGAATGTGGAAAGAGGAAGTTAAGATATCTGGGTGGAGAGAGAGAAGGGAGGTTCTCAGCTTTCCCAGAGAGTTCTTGGGTGGGATGCTGAGGAAAGAGAGGTTTGGAATCTGAGGATTTTGAGGAGACAAGTCTAAGCAGGTGAGATATGGCTATGGTTTGTTTCTCTATCTCTAATATTCCAGCTTTTCCCTAATATCTGGCTCCAGGTTTTTATTATAATACCAAATAGAATTTGTGAAATAATCATGTGGGGCTTTGTTCTTTCAGTTTGTTTATATGATGGTTTATATTGACAGATTTTTCAAAGTTGAGCCATCCTGCGTCTCTGAGATGAAGCCTCCTTGATCATGGTGGATGACGTTGCTGATGTGTTCTTGGTTTCAGTTTGCCAGGATTTTATTGAGTATTTTTGTATCAATGTTTAAGAGAGAGATTGGTCTGTAATTTTCTTTCTGTTGCATTTTTGTGTGGTTTGGGTATCAGGGTGACTGTAACCTCAAAAAGAGTGTGACTGTTTTTTCTTTTGTTTCTATTGTGTGGAAGAATTTGAAGAGTGTTGGTATTAGCTTTTTGAAATCCCGGTAGAAATCTGTATTGAAATAATCTGGTCCTGGGCTTTGTCAGGTGTGGGGGGGAGCCAGAGACTTTTAATAACTGCTTCCATTTCCTTAGCAGTTATAGGTCTATTAAAATTGTTTATCTACTCTTGGTTTAATTTTGGCATGAGGTACCTATCTGGAAAATTATCCATTTCTATTAAATTTTCTAATTGTGTAGAGTACAGGCTTTTCAAGTATAACTTGATGATTCTCTGAATTTCTTCATTGTTTGTTGCTATGTCTCCCTTTTCATTTCATTTCATTTCATTCAAAAAAAATTTCCCATACCCATCACTACTCCTCCTCCCTCCATCTTCCCTCCATCCCATCCCCCATCCATGCCTCAGAGAGGGTAGAAACTCCCAAAGTGAGTCCATTCAGTCTGGCATATCTAGTTGAGGTAGGACTGAGTCCCCCTCCCCCCAGTATCAAGGCTGAGTAAGATATCCCTCTGTAGGGAGTAGGCTCTGAGAAGACATCAGGATTAAAGTCTGGTCCAACTACAAGAGGCTTCACAAACTGCCCACGCTGGTTGGCCGGTAGACTGTCATCTACATTCGGAGGGTTTAACTCCATTCCATGAAGATTCCTCAGCTGTCATTTCAGAGTCCATGAGCTCCCAATAGCTCAGGTCAGCTATCTCTGTGGGGATCCTCATCATGATCTTGATCATTTTGTTCATATACTTTCTCCTCCCTTTTTTCAGCTGGACCGGGAGCTCTACCCAGTGCTTAGCTATGGATCTCTGCATCTGCTTCCATCAGTTGCTTGACAAAGGTTCTATAATGACCATTAGGGTGGTCATTCATTTGATTATAGGGGAAGGCCAATTCAGATACCCTCTACACTGTTGCTCTAGGCTTAGCTAGGGTCATCTTTGTGGGTTCTTGGGTGTTTCCCTAGCATCAGGTTTCTCTCTAACCTTGAAATGGCTCCCTCTATCAAGATATCTATTTCTTTGTTCTCTCTGTTGCTCCCCAGTCCATTCTCTAATGTTCTCATCCCACCTCCCTTTACCCTTCTCCCTCCGATTTCAATTTACTAAGGAGATCTCATCTATTTCCCCTCCCCAGGGGCATACATAGATGTCTTTCTTAAGTTTCTCTTGTTACCTTGCTGTTCAAGGATTGTGGATTGTAGTCTGCTTATCCTTTGCTTTATGTCTAAAATCCACTTATGAGTGAGTACGTAACATGTTTGTCTTTCTGGATCTGTGTTACCTCACTCAGGATGATATTTTCTACATCTATTCATTTGCCTGCAAATTTTAGTATGTCACTTTTATTTACTACTTTGGAGCTATATTGAAAAGGTATGAGGAGAGTGGACAGTTTTGTCCTGTTCCTGATTTTAGTGGAATTGCTTTGAGTTTCTCTCCATTAAGTTTGATGTTGGCTGTCTGTTCACTTGCTGTATATTGCCTTTTTTATATTGAGATATTTTCCCTGTGTCTCTGATCTCTCTAAGACCCTCTACCCCATAACCTCATCATGAAGAAGTGTTAGATTTTGTCAAATCTTTTTCAGCATCTAATGAGATGCTCATGTGTTTGTTTTTTTCAGGTTGTTTATATGATGTTGACATTAACAGTTTTTTGTATGTAGAACTGTCCCTGTATCCCTGGGATGAAACCTACTTAATCATGGTGGGTATTTTTTTTTTTTTTTCAGAATAGTGGTATTAGTTCTTCTCTGAAATTCTGGTAGAATTCTTCACTGAAACCACCTGGTTCTGGGCTTTTTTACTTTAAATAACTGCTTCTATTTCCTTAGGGGTTACAGGTCTATTTAGATTGTTTATCTGGTCTTGATTTCATTTTAGTAAGTGGTACCTATCCAGAAAGCCATCCATTTCTTTTAGGTTTTCCAGTTTTGTGGAGTACAGGTTTTTGAAGTATGACCTAATGATTCTTTGGATTTCCTTGGTGTCTATTGTTATGTCCCCCCTTTTCATTTCTGATTTTGTTAATTTGGATATTCTTTCTCTGTCTTTTGGTTAGTTTGGATAAGGATTGTTTATCTTGTTGACTTTCTCAATAAACCAACTCTGTTTCATTGATTCTTTTATTCTTTATTGTTCTCTTTGTTTTATTGATTTCAGCCCTGAGTTTGATTATTTCCTGCCATCTACTTCTTCTGGGTGAGTTTGCTTCTAATTGTTCTAGAGCTTTCAGCTGTGCTATTAAGTCTCTTGTGTAAGGTTTCTCCATTTTTTTTTAATGTAGGCACCTACTGCTATGAATTTTCTTCTTAGCACTGCTTTCATTGTATCCCGTAAGTTTGGATATATTCGGGGCTGGAGAGATGGCTCAGAGATTGAGCACACCGATTGTTCTTCCAGAGGTCCTGAGTTCAATTCCCAGCAACCACATGGTGGCTCAGAGCCATCTGTGATGACATCTGGTGCCCTCTTCTGTATAATGCATAATAAATAAATCTTTAAAAAAAAAGTTTGGATATATTCTGGATTTTTTTCATTAAATTCTAGAGAGTCTTTAATTTCTTTATTTACTTCTTCCTTGATCCAGAGGTGGTTCAATCAAGAGACATAGTTTCCATAAGTTTGTAGGCCTTCTGTGGTTTGTGTTGTTGTGGAACACTAATTTTAGTCCATGGAGATCTGAAAGGATACAAAGGGTTATTTGCATTTTGTGGATATTTGTTAGATATTTAATAAATCCTGAAATATCAGAGGCAGCACACAGTCAAATCCTAGGCATACAGCTCAGGAAATCCTTGATCCTTGAACACAAGGATAAACAGTTGAGTCAATCACACATACCTTTAATCCCAGCACAGGGAAAGCCAGGAGTGGTGACTTACACTCTTAATCCCATAACTCCAGAGACAGCACTTCTTCTGTTCTGTGAGTTCAAGGCTACATGCCTTTAATTCTAACCTGGATGGGATAGGGTATATGAGGGCTCATAGAAACCCGGCAGAGACAGAAGTGACTGGCAGAAGTGACCAGGAGTGAGGCTGAGGAAGTTGCAAGACGCTGGGTGAGAATTGACTGTGGTGTTTCCTCTCTCTGATATTTCAGCCTTCCCCTGATATTTGGCTCTGAGTCTTCTTTTCTTACAACCCAAATTTGTGCTACTACAGCATTTTTTTTGTATATATTCATATTTACTTTGTCACTGAGTATGTGGTCAATTTTAGAGACAGTTCCATGGAGTTCTGAAAATTTGGTGTTTGGGTGGAAAGTTCTGTATATATCTGTTAAGTCCATTTGAGTCATAATATCTGTTAGTTCCATTATTTCTCTTTTAAATTTCTATCTGGTAGACCTATCCATTGATGAGAGTAGGGTATTAACACCTCCCACTATTGGTGTGTGAGGTCTGATGTGAGCTTTAAGATTTTGTAATGTTTCTTTTATATGTGTGGGTGCCCTTGTGTTGGGCATAAATGTTCAGGATTAAAAATTCATCTTGATTAATGTTTCCTGAGATGAATAAGTAACGTCCTTCCTGATCTCTTTTGATTGATAATAGTTTGAAGTTTATTTTGTTAGATATTAGGATAACTACACCAGCTTGTTTCTTAGGTCCATTGGATTGGAAAGTCTTTTCCCAGCCCTTTACTCTGAGCCAGTGTCTGTCTTTGTCTGTCTCTTATATGCAGTGGATCCTGTTTTCATATCCATTATGTTAGCCTGTGTCTTTTTATAGGTGAATTGAGTACATTGATATTAAGGAATAGTAATAACCAGTGATTGTTAATTTCTATTATTTTTGGTGGTAGTGTGTGTGTGTTTCCCTTCTTTGAGGTTTCTTTCTGTGAAATTATCTATTGCTTGTGACTTTGTGTGTGTATCTAGCTTCCTTAGGTTGGGGTTTTTCTTCTAGTGCTTTCTATAGAGTTGAATTTGTGGGCAGATATTGCTTAAATTTGATTTTGTCATAGAATATCTTGTTTATTCTATCTATGGTGATTGAGAGTTTTCCTCTGGACTGGCATCCATGGTCTCTTAGTGTTTTTATAAAATCTGAGCAGCACTTTCAATGGCTGCTATTGTTTCCATTGAATAGTTGAGTGTTATTCTGATGGGTCTGCCTTTATAAGTTACTTAACCATTTTCCCTTGCAGCTCTTAATATTCTTTCTTTATTCTGTATGTTTATTGGCTTATTATATGGCAACCAGACTCTTTTGGGGGGAATCTAGTCTATTTGTTTTTCTGTAAGCTTCTTATATCTTTATAGGCTTTTCCTTTTTTAGATTGGAAAAGTTTTCTTCCATGACTTTGTTGAATATATTTCCTGTACCTTTAAGCTGGTAATCTTCTTCTATTCCTTTTATTCTTAGATTTGGTCTTTTCATGGTGTCCAATATTTCCTGGACATTTTATATTATGACTTTTTTGGTGTTAGTGTTTTCTTTGACTGATGAATCTATTTCTACTATCAAATCTTCAACACCAGAGATTCTCTCTTCCGTCTCTTGCATTCTGTTGGTGATGCTTGCATCTGCACTTCCTGTTTGTTTTCTCAGACTTTCCATTTCCAGCACTCTCTCAGTTTGTGTCTTCTTTATTGCTTCTATTTCAATTTTTAAATCTTTAACTGTTTCCTTTACCTGCTTGATTGGGTTTTTTTTATTGATTTTCTTTAAGGAATTTGTTGATATATTCCAATTGTTTGTCTTTTCCTCTGCTTCTTTAAGGGAGTTTCTTATTTCCTCTTTTAAGGTTTCTATCTCTTCATAAAGTTGTTTGTAAGGTCATTTCTTTTTGCTCTTCTACATTGGCATATTCAGATCTTGCTTTTGTAAAACCACCAGGTTCTGGTGGTGCCATATTGTTCTTTACGTTGTTATATGTATACTTGCAATGGTATCTTCCCATTGCTTCCTCAGATCAATGTATATCAAAGAGCTGTTTTTGATGCAATCTGCTCTGACTGTATTTGTGTCTCAGGAAGCCTCTCTTGGTCCAATCTGAGCTCTTGGTTCACTTGGAGTTGTCCTTTTCTGTGTCATAGTGAACTGTTCTTGGTACAATAGTAGCTGGCTGTTTATATGTCTCAAGGATCCAATTTTGATCCAATAGGGGCTCTCGATCCAATAGTGACTAGCAAATTCTGGGTCTCAGGGAGCCACTGAGATGAGATAATTTGGGGGTGGGGTGGGAGTTGTAGATGGGGTGTTAATAGGGAGTTCCAGCCCACAAGAGTCTTCCCTGCTGGTCTAGGATTAGGGTAGCAATGGGATGAAGTGGGATTCCATCTGTTCTCTTTGTTTCTATTTTATTTATGACAGCCATCAATTTGATTATTTCCTGGCATCTATTTCTCCTGGGTAAGTTTGCTTTTTTTATGTTGTTGTTGTTGTTGTTGTTGTTCTAGAGCTTTCAAGTGTGCTGTTAAGATGCTAGTGTGAGGTTTCTCCAACTTCTTTATGTAGGCATCTAGTGCTATAAATTTTCTTCTTAGTATTGCTTTCATAATTTTCCATACATTTGCGTATGTTGTACATTTATTTTCACTGAATTCTAGGAAGGCTTTAATTTCTTTCATTTTTTTTTTTTTTGACACAGTAGTGATTAAGTTGAGCATTACTCTATTTCCGTGAGTTTATAGGCTTGCTGAAATTTGTATTGTTGTTGAATTCTAATTTTAAGCCAGGGTGATCTGATAAAATACAGGGGGTTATTCTATTTGTGTGTATGTGTGTGTGTGTGTGTGTGTGTGTGTTGAGATTTGCTTTGTGACTGAGTATGTGAGCAATTTTAGAGAAGATTCCGTGGGGTGCTGAGAAAGAGTTATATATATTTTTTGTATTAGGTGGAATTTTCTATAGATACCTATTAAGTCCTTTTGAGTCATAACATCTGCTAGATCCCTAATTTTTCTGTTAAGTTTCTGTCTGGCAGACTTGTCTATTGGTGAGATTGGGGTATTGAAGCTTCCCGCTATTCATGTAATTGTGATTTAAGCTTTAGTAATGTTTCTTTGGGTGTACCTTGTATTTGAAGCATAAATGTTCAGAATTGAGAGTTCATCTTGATGGATTTTTCCTGTGATGAATATTTAATGTCCTTCTCAATCTCTTTTGATTGATTTTAGTTTGTACTCTATTTTGTTAGATATTAGGATAGCTACACTAGCTTGTTTCTTAAGTCTGTTTGATTAGAAAGTCTTTTCCTAACCCTTTTACTCTGAGCCTGTGTCTGTCTTTAAAGTTGAGGTGTGTTTCTTGTATGCAGCAGAAGGATGAATTCTTTTTTCATATCTTTTCTGTTATCCTGTGTCTATTTATAGGCAAGTTGAGTCCATTGAAATTAAGGGATATTAATGACCAGTAATTGTTAATTCCTGTTATTTTTTGGTGATAGTGTGTATTTCCTTTCTTTGGAATTTGCTGCTGTGGAATCATCTATTACCTGCGTTTCCATGGGTGCATCTAACTTCATTAGGTTGGAGGTTTTTCTTCTAGTGCTTTCTGTAGAGCTGGATTTATGGATAGGTATTGCCTAAATATGGATTTGTCATGGAATATCTTGTTTACTCCATCTATGGTGATTGAAAGTTTTGTTTGGTATCGTAGTATGAGCTGTCACTCATGGTATCTTTGTGTCTGCATAATGTCTATCCAGGACCTTCTAGCCTTCAGAGTCTACATTGAGAAATTAGATGTTCCTCTGATGGGTCTGCATTTATAAGTTACTTGACCTTTCTACCTTGCAGCTCTTAATATTTTTCTTTATTTTTTATGTTTAGTGGCTTGATTATTATGGGGCAAGTGGACTTTGGGGATTAGTCTCTGGTGTTCTGTAAGATTCTTGTATCTTTATAGGTGTTTCCTTCTTTAGGTTGGGAAAGTTTTCTTTTACCATTTTGTTGAATATATTTTTTGTGCTTTTAATCTGCTATTCTTTTTTTTTCTATTCCTATTATTCTTATATTTGGTCTTTTCATGGTGTCCCAGATTTTCTGGATGTTTTGTTATGACTTTTTTGGCGTTAGTGTTTTCTTTGACTGACAATCTATTTTCTCTCTTCTATCTTCCACTCCGGAGATCCTCTCTTCCATCTCTTGCATTCTGTTGGTGATGCTTGCATCTGCACTTCCTGTTTGTTTTCCAGACTTTCCATTTCCAGCATTTCTTCAGTTTGTGTCTTCTTTATTGCTTCTATTTCAATTTTCAAGTTTTAAACTGTTTCCTTCACCTAACCAATCGCTTCTTCTTGGCTTTCTTTAAGGGATTTATTGATTTATTCTGGTTTTTTGTTTATCTTTTTCTTAATTTTTAAAGGGAATTTTTCGTTTCTTCTTTAAAATCCTTTATCATCTTCATACTATTATTTTTAAAGGTCATTTTCTTCTGCTTCTACATTGTGATGTTCAGGTCTTGCTGTTGTAGAGCGACTAGGTTCTTGTGCTGCCACATTGCTCTTTATGTTTTTGTATGTATTCTTGTACTGGCATCTACTCATGTCTTCCTCTAATAAGTTCAAGAGGTGTCTGTGTCTCAGGGAGTCACTCTTGGTCCAATGGACACTCTTAGTACAATCAGAGCTGGTGAAGTCTATGTCTCAGGGAGCCACTGAGGTCATGAGGGATGTTTCAGTTGGGGGAAGAATGGGACTTGTATATTACAGAGTTTTATGGGGGTATTGGTGGGGATTCCTGTCCACAGGAGTCTTTCCTGCTAGCCTGCAATTGGGAAAGCAATGGGTAGGGGGGTTGTGCCCTGAGGCCTAGGTCCTAGAGACTCTTAGACATGCCTTCTGGTGGCAGCAAAATAAAGGACATGAAAGAAGAGATTTTTTGTTTTTTGCTTTTTCTCTGAACTTGCTTGCAAATTCATCCCTTTATAGTCATTAAAGCCTACTTCTTCAGGATTCTGGAGTATGCTAAGATGTCCAACTTCATGGATTTTACAAGTACTGGTTTCTTGGTCTTTCTACTGACAGTCATTGTTGGACTATGTGGACTATAGCTTATAAACTGCTGTAATGAATCCATATATAGAGGGGGGAGGGAGAGAGAGGAGGAAAAAAGAGGAGAGAGAGATTAGGGAAGGAGATTAATTTCTTCAGTTCTGTCCCTCTGTTCCTCTAGAGAACCCTTACTAGTACATTCAATGTGGCCACAATATAAAGAGAAATGAGGCCCAGTGTCCTTCATTTTCTAGATCCTGGCATAAATAAAAGGCATGAGGTATGCATAACTAAGCAGTCTTTGTCAAGATGTAGTTGTGCCCACCATTGTCTTAGCTCCAGTCTGCCCTCAAGATGACAAATTGTCAGAATTGGGGGTAAGTGCTCCCTCTGGCAGGCTCTGGACTTTAGCCATCTCATCCTTCCACATTTTGTTCAGGAGATTCCTAGGGAATGTCCAGTTCCTTGAGCCCCATTAATTTACTATTCTAATGGCCAATGTTAGTGACATAATTGTCTCATTAGAATTTCTTTGTTCCTGTCAGGAAAGATTACAATGCTATAAAATAAATAGCATTACCTAGGAGTTAAAGTCTTATTCACCAGTTAAAATTAAACATTAGTTATAGACTAAGGAGAAATAGACTTAAGGAGAAATAGCAAACCAGCAGAACAATAAATCAGACAAAAGATTTGACAGAATTTCAACATCCATCACTGACAAAAATCTATCTCTCTCTTTTTTTTTTTTGGTGAGGAAAACTGGGAATATAAGAGAACTTCTCTTTGTGATGATATGGAGCCATGGGAAAGTATAGTTCATAGAAAGTTACAGACCACATGAAGGCACAGGCCATGGGAATTCTCATTTGTGTTGGTAGAAATACAAACTCATAGCCACCCTAAGTTTCTTTACATTTTTAGATTCTTTTACTTTATGTGTATGAGTGTGTGTCTGCATGTGTGTTTGGGTACCATGTGAGTGGCTAGTGCCCAAAGAGGCCATAAGAAAGCGTCAGATCACTTAGAACTGGAGTTAGAGGTGGTGTGAACCATCATATGGATGCTGGAGACTAAATCTGGGTCCTCTTTGAGAGCAACAATTAACCACTGAACTTAACCACTGAGCTATCTCTCCCCTATCCTAAGTTTCTTTAGATAATATATTCTTGCTATTTCTAGTTCTATATATTTATTCCAAGAAAACTAAAAACTTAAGCCCACTTCAAAACTTACACATGATCATTTACAACAGCTTTACGCATAATCTCCAGAAACAGGAAGTGTCTTAATGCCCTTTAAATGATGAGTAGATAAACAAGCTGTTGTCTAACTATGCAGTGTTGTCCTTCAGCAACAAAAGGAACAATCTATGAACAGCAGCAGTAACTGAACAATCTCAGGTATATTAGTTAAGCTGAAGAAATGGAAATATGCAAAAACTTAAATGCTGTTTGATTCCGTTTATCCAATTTTTAAAAGCAAAGCTACAGAGACAAAGAAAGGAAGAAAAAGAGAGAGAGAGAGAGAAGAAAAGAAAGAAGGAAGGAAGAAAAGAAGGGAGGAAAAAGAGAGAAAGAAAAAAAAAGGTAAATGGATGCTCGGGGTTAGATAAAGGGTTGGATGTGTCTGAACTATTTTGTCTTGATGATGGAAGCCATTGCATGGCTATAAGCATTTGTGAACCCATTATATTTTTCTGACAGGAAAACAAATTTGGATCTAGGTAAAATGAAATTATAGATGGCACAGAACAATTTTGAGGGCTTTGAGATGCAAACATGTGTAAGTGAGTCACTTTCTAGACTAAATCTTCCCTCTTGACTCTAAAATTCTTACAGTTTAACTCTATTTTTGTTTGCTTTGGATGAGCTCATTACCTCTGTAAACTGGTGCCGGTGTCTTTCTCTTAGCAGAAAGAATATCTTTCTCTCACTCATGTCAGAGGATCTACATGGATGGGTGGTCTCTGGTTAGTCCCTAGTTAATTCACAGATAAATACAGCTAATCGCTTGCAGACACATAAGCTGTCATTGTGTAAAATAGAGGACAGCATGAGAGCTGAGCTGATGGTCCCTTATCAGTCCTAGGCTAAGTTTTTCCATCTCTTCAATGCAAAGACCTCACAGCAGGGCACTTTGACCTCTTCATCACTCAGGCTGCTTTTCAGGTAGCAGTGAGGACCAGCAGGTTGCAGTCAGGACCAGCAACCATGGCTCCAGAAGCCCTGTGCAGAGCCATTGCCTAAAACTAGGGGGACAGCTGCTGAGACAGGGCCGTCTGGCTGAATGCTGACTCAGCGACTGTATTTTATGATAAGTTGCATAAACTCCACATTCCGTTTCTAACATTTTTTAAAATGGAGAGAGTCATTGCCTACTTCAAAGAATGCTTCATGCTTCAGAGATTGCTGGTGATACAAGGCAGGGGGATAGAGGATTACAAGAGGAAACTGTTGTCTGGACAGCAGGGCAGTCGCATATTGGAATGCACAGCAGTGCTGACAGCATGTACAAGATCTACACAAACTTAGTCCAGACAAAGACCCGGCATGGAGAGAGGAGATGAGCACAGAGTCCCTCCCCTAGCTGACGAGAGCTATTGCAATCAATAGCTTCTGGGAGAGGGGTCAGTTATTATCAAAGGTTTGGCCCCTGGTGGGTTGACTGTACTCCAGTGCAAGACTACGCACCCAAGAGTATGACCTTAGTTATGTCTGCAACATCCCTTGTAACTCCATGTGAATGACAACCTTTGCTGTGTTCTGGTAGTTAGGGTCAGGGAGGGAGTTCTATAGGAAGTTAGTTACCCTAAGGTATGGCCACCAAATCTGGGGAGCTTAGCAATACTTGCACCATGGCAGAAATTCTAATATGAATGGCTTAGGACAAGAACCTGACATTCTATATTTTAAGGATGTCCTCAGGCAAGTGACCAATGGCCAGGATTGAGACATTCCCAGCTAGCTTTTCACTTGCAGGTCTCAGACCAATAGCTTTTGCATTCGGTCTGTGACTTCAGATAAAGCAACTCACAGACATTTTCAGAGCCCACTGATGGGGATGTAGGCAAGATCAGGTTCTCTGAGGAGAGCTCTGATGTTAAGAAATGAGACCACCAGTCATGGAAGGACCTAGAAATGTGCCCAGTGACAGCCTGCCACCACACTCTCTCCACATGCGGTCTGTGATGAAAGATTCAGTGATGAAGTGTCTACCTGGTGCTAGAAGATGAGGTTTTCCAATAAAGAACAATGTTTTGATTTGAGCCTCAAGTGGGTCTGTAGACTTTGTGTGTCACTAAGAAAATGGGAAGATAGTCAAAACCATCAAAACAAACATTCCTCTTCTACCTTTCACATCTGGCTGCACAGCCATGGCTTGCATTATCAAAAAGATTCTCAAAAAAGAAAGAAGACAACGCAAGATGTTGTAGTTTGGGTCCAGAGCACAGGCCGTTGCTACACTTCTCACAGGAAGTCACTGTGGAGAGGCCTCTGCAGGCAGGCGATGACCATTCAGGGAAGGTCCCTGCATTTTGTTACTACATTGCCAAAAGCTGACTGTGCCTTTTCCTTCCTCTACAGAGGGCTGGTCTGTATGCATTCAGTGTGCTTCACCTTCCACGCATGCCCGCTCTTCTGAGACTTGACATTGATCATTGTAAAGAATGGTCTACAAAATACAAAGGTTTCAATGCCCCTGGCCTCAGGCTTTAAATATCAAAAGCAGCCTAGGGTTCTGTAATAACCAAACCTCTTCATGCCCCTCATGTCCCCTGGGGCTGTGCCACCCACTCCAGTATGAGAACCACCAGCTAGCTCTGGGTTGGGTATGTGGCCTCTTTCTTCAGGGCAATGACTCCCCCATCTGAGTTCTAATCACATCCTGCCTCCAATGAGCTTCTGAGATCAAATAAGATCAAGTTCAGGGTAGTCTGGCCATAGACAGGGAGATGATTCTCAATTTGGACTGTTATGGAATTCCCTGGAGAGAGAGATTTCCAAGCCTCTCATGCCTGAGAGCCACCTCCAGAGATTCTGATATTATTAGGCTTTCTTGTCTGTTAGGAATCTGTGGTAAAGAGAAGAACAGCGTCTCTTTCAGGCTCTTAGTCTTTTAGATAAAATAACGTAAAAACAGACTCAAAAGGAAACTCAACAACAATCATATTGGAGTTTGAGAGACAAGCACAGTAGGGCAGGCAAACTGGGGATGGCTACAGTTGCATGGAAGACGGAGATGGAGAAGAGACAAGGGAAGTGAACTAGAGGTCAGGAAGTGACCCTTGGGGGAAGGTGATGGATGCCTTCCTCAACACTTGGAAGGAAGACTCAAGGTTAGCCTGATCTATGTAGAAAGTTTTTTATTTTTATTTGAAAAGTAAAAGGAAAACTAGTGAACATCCCTTCATGATGAATGGAGAGCTAGGTGAGAGCTCAGTGGTTAAGATCATTTGCTGATTTTGCAAAGGGTTCAGTTCGGAATCTCCACATAGCATCTTACAAATCTGTAACTCCTGAACTAGGGGGATCTGATGCCCTCTTCTGGCCTCCTCTGGTACTACACACACATGGCATATATACATATAAAACCCATCAAATAAAACTATATATATATATATATATATATATATATATATATATATATATATATATATATATAGAGAGAGAGAGAGAGAGAGAAGAAAAGAAAGAACAAGCAGACAGATTTAACATTGGGAGTCTGCAGTGCACAGTGGCTGCATTAGGAAGTAGAGAGTAGGAACGCCCAGTATCAGGATAGACAGGCTTAGAATTCTAGCCAGTGCCTGAGAGAGAGAAGAACAGAGAAAAGCTGTACAAACAGACTAAGAGCATGCCTAGCCTTGAGGATCTGTAAGTTACAGCATCAAGGCTAAATAAGTGTGTATCTCATTAATGATAGTTACCCTCTTCCAAATATGTCTTCAGATACCTCATGTTTCTTAAAGTTATAGCTTTTAGAAAACCATTTTTAGGCTGCCGAAATAGCTCAGTTGGGAGAGCGTTAGACTGAAAACCATTTTTTTTTTTTTTTTTTGGTGATTGATAGGCCCATTTGGATGAAGCCTTAATGGAGGGAACAGTAGTTATGTCTTTATAGTCTAACAATACAATCCTTTATCAATTTGTCTTTAGAGAGTTACATTTTTAATATTTAAGATGTATATGAGCATTTTGCATGCATGAATATACATGTACCACATGTGTGCCATGCCCATGAAGGTCAGAATATGTCACTGTATCTCTGGGAACTAGAATTACACACAATTATAAGCCACTATTTGGTACTAGGAACCAAACCTCTGAAAGGGCAGCCAGGGCTGATCCATCTCTCCAGCCCACATACTGTCTCTGAGGACCAGAGGTAGTCTTCAGAGCCAATTTAATCAACTAAAAATCATACAACAGCCTACATTTTAGAAATTAAAGTCTATAAAATAGCTGTGCTTTATTAAGGGCCTTCTCTTTACAGCCTTCAACAGAGCTCTGCCACCACCATCTTCTTCCCCTTCGTATCACATGTTATTTTAAGTCTTAAAGAGCAACTGAGATGCTTCTTCTTCCTTTAAGTTGTCCTGTTAGCAGAGGTATAGTTGGGAGTCAAAGATAATAAGTATGGTCTATCCTCATTAGGCTCTAAACCTTCTAGTGTCTGGCTGGATACTTAACATCAAGAGGATCAAACTTACCCCTAGATGACTCTATGCCACCCTTACCAGGACCGAATCCATGAGCCTGCAGTAGAGACATGGGCAGCATCTGTCCTACGTGGGTATCAGGACAAGAACAAGAAGAACCACAGCAGCAAGCTGGCTTCCTATGAGGACTAACATTCCACTCTGTTTACCACCACTCCACCATTGAATCAGGCATCCACTCACGCTGCCTGCCTGATGATATAAGGGTCACTGGGATGAAAACTGTCAGGTAAATCAACTCCCAGATCCTCCTCTTCAGGAGACCCTTTACAGAAGCAGATGAAAAACTGCACAATAGTACTTGGTGGGAGAAACTGAGAACAGAACCTTGCTTGGATCTCAGGCTTGAGAACCGGAGTCCTTTGGGCTGCCTGCTACTTTCTGGAGGACATTATCACCAGCAGTGTGTTGGGCCCAAAAATGTCTGTGCATAGACCTGCTTAATAATGGTGGCATTCAGCTACCCCACACTGGGATCCTTAATGACTAATTCCTCTTTGATGGGTCCCGGGAGACTTTGCTCCTTTGTTCTTCTCATTTATCTGGCTGAGTTGCCTGGGAAGCTGGTTTAGTAGGGCAACAAAGACAAGTATTTTTCTGCTTCCACTGAAATCTTGCAAGCTAAAGGCCGTTTTGCTGTTGTTTTGGAGTAATGGAAAAGCTTTAGATTGTATGGCAGTGAGCCAACCTTTCAAGACATCTGAGAAACCTTTCCCGTGGTTTGTCTCCAGTCCAGCCTTCCTTCCTCTTATTTGTAAGGCAGACCAGAAATGCCAGCAAGGAAGAAGGAGAAGTCTGCAATTGCCGAGTGTCAGGATGTAAATCCTTTCACCTTGGTTGATTTCAAGCTGCCAACATTTAGCAACTGTCTTTTCCCTCCTCATCTATCCTCTCAAGCATCTTACAATTGTTAGCTCTCTAGGAGCATCCCTTTGTATTCCCGGCGTCACAGGGTGCAAAGACTAGCTCCCTTCCGGGCTGTGTCTGACAACAACTTGGGGAGACAGATGCTCAGAGACCTAAGAAGGATGAGACCCCAGGAGGTTGGGAAATTGAGAAGAAAAAACAAACCACTGCCATCGACCCACAGAACAAAGACTTGGATGCCACCCAGCATGTCGAGAGACCCCGAAGACCATCAGGGAGCTGGATTCCAATGCAAACACATGAGGGTCAGTTTATTTTGGGAGGAAAGGTTTAAACCCAGGCGGAAACCCTATGTTCAGACACAGAGGAGGGAATCTTCTTGACCCCCTCCTTCGTCCCCCCACAGACCCAGGTCAGGGTAGGAGAGTTTTTAAAGAAAGAAAGAATGCAAATTGGGTGTTACATGTCTTGGCATTTAGGGCTTGGGTAAAGGAGTATGAGGTAGGGTAATTCTTGGAAACTATTGGTTAAACTTTTGGTGGCAAACCAAGTTTTAAATCTATTGACTATCAGGTGTGTTCCTGAGATTTTTCCTGGATTCTTCTTAGATCTGAGCCCTGTCCCGTTCCCCCAGCACTAGATGGTCTAAAAAAAAGTAGTCTTTTCCTGAGATGAAGTTTTGTAAAGGTAAATCTATACCTTCACATTCTAGAAGGTCTCCAGTTTAACTAGCCTTTTTCTACTTCATAGGAATCTAGGAGGTTGGGCTGGAGAGATGGCTCAGCCATTAAAGGCTAGGCTCACAACTAAAAATATAGGAATCTAGAAGGTCTGAACAACTTATTTTGAAATAACCCAAGGAAGGGACCACAAAACTAAAGAGAGCATGCCTGGGAGTCCAGAAGGACAGGGATAAGGTTTTCTGAGTCCCTAGGCAACAATGCACAAACATGGCAGCCCCTTGTTGTACAGCAGGGGTACATGAGCCAGCTGTCTCTAAAGAGATGAGCAGCGAGAAGTCTGGCCTGTGTGTGCAATCACTCAATGCTATCTCCAAAAGAAGCATTCAGATAACACTGTATAAAACAAGCTTCACTTCACCCCCAAAAAACAGAAGAAAAAGAAATGTTTCCCATTGCTTTAAGCAATGAATATGAGTTTGAAAATGTGAGAATTCACCTGTAAAACAGACATGAGTAACCAAAGCCAACATTCATCATGTCCTAGACAAGTTAATAAACTTTTTACCTGTCAGTACTTAATCCTCAAGACTATTTTATGAACCAAATCCTGTTCTTAAGCTCACATCACTCACAGGCGAAGAAACTGAGGCACAGACTACTTATATAACTTGCATTTGAATGCTTGTGAGTAGCAGAAGGTGAAGATCAGCTGGCCATATTGCATTGCTGAGTTGTGTGAGCTTGACTGGCTGAGAGTATCCTTGGTTACCACCCCAACCTTGAGTACTGTATATTCCAGGCATTTGTACATTTTCCAAGTTTATTTTGACTGACAGCTCTTCCAAGGCAGAGACCCAATGATCTGGCTAATTAGAGTGCCCAGAGAAACCAGATTAGAGCTCTGGCTCTAATCCTAGAAAAGGAAAGAATCTTGACAACATCAAGTCTATGCAAAATAAGGCCTGATGCTTATGACAGTCCCAGAAACAAAAGTATATAAAGTCAAGAAGAGAGACTTTGAGATCAGGCCTCACCTTGACCCTCTCTATCTACAAGAGCAGAGTATGGAGAGCTAGGAATGCCCAAGTGCCTATGACCAAAGACCACAGCACATCAACTCTACCTTCCAGCTGAGGAAATGGGCTCTCACAGGGCAGGTGATTGCCAAAGGTAAGTTATAGGGACTAGATTTGCATCCTCTTATCAGCCGATTCTCAAAACCAAAGTTTCCTTCACTTCTTAGGTTGCCTTTCAAGCCTCCAAATAATCTCTGCTAGAAAACGTCACTTCTTATTTCTTTCTGTACAACATCCTCTCTTCTAGGAAAGAACAAGTTTGTAACTTTGGCTAATTGTATTGAGAAGTTTACCCATGCTTACACACCCCACGTGAACCTCTGAAGCCATAATAAGCATTTGTTAGAGAGGAATGAATGAGTGAGTGGTGGGCTGATCAATGAATGGCAGGTGATGAATGATTGGATGGATAGATTGGGATTTTCCTTGGTTGCTTAGTTCTGCTGGCAAAACTCCATCCCTCTGACCTATGCTGGGAAGAAAGATTCTGAGATTTCTTTCTTTAAGCCTTTGGTTTCTACAGATTTAGAGACAGTGGATCCTCAAGACTAACCCTGACTCTCTCTCTCTCTCTCTCCACTATCCCCTATGTGGGAGGCAGAGACATCACAGAGGTCCAGCACGTGGCTGAGGCTCTAGGTTTTATACCTTTGAGTCATGAGCAAAGCAAGGATTGAGGGTCTCTGTTCACAGTTCTGTGGTCACATTCTCTCCCTGGCACAGGAGAGGAATTTGGCCTTTCATACTCCAGGGCATCCCTCAGTGACCCAGACTTGGTACCATCCAGACTTGAGGTCTCATTTGTCATGTGAGTTATATTTCAAATTACAACAGTATTTTCACTCTTTCTAGAAAAGTCTGTTTTTCCTTCAAAAACCTCATTAAAAACCCTCAAAATAATGCATTATTGCCTGGGTTACTTTTCTATTGTTTTGAAGAGACAACATGACCAAGGCTACTTATAAAAGTAAGCATTAAATTGGAGGTTTGCTTACAGTTTTAAAGAATAAGTCCACAACAATTATTAAATCAGAAAACAGGCAGGCATGGTGCTAGAGCAGTAGCTGTGTGTGTGTGTGTGTGTGTGTGTGTGTGTGTGTGTGTGCTTATATTATATGGTAGATTCTCATTTAAATTACAATTATTGAGAGACTCAAAGATTTCATGGACATATTTTGAAGAACTAAAAAGCACAATTCAAAGTTCCTTTGACACACTACAGCAGAGGGACTTGGGGACATAAGTATCACTTCTGTGAATCTGCTATACAGCTGAGCTCTTTCTTGTATCTGTATAGGAGCCCCATGGCCTTCTAGGTATACCAGTTGTTTCAGACAAGTGCAGCACTGTCCAGCTTACAGTGTACAGCTAACATGCACAGGGTCAGACTCTAGTCCATTGTGGGCAAAAGCAAAAGACAAACAGGTGCATTTTTCATGTGTCCAGTGGCCAATGTTATAAGAAATACTCAAAGGATTTTGTTTATTCTACGGAAACTTTTTAATTAAAGAAGAGATTTCCAATAGCTCACATTTTAGGAAGTTCCGCTGGGTTTGGGAATGGAAAGTTACTAGGCTATCACGGATAAAGTCCTTCTACGCTAAGCTGGAACCTTGTGTGTTCACAGAGCAGAGGAAATATGCAAATGATTTTGGTTCTGAAGTGGCTTTATTGAGGTCAAGGAGGGCTTAAGATGTTATATCAAGGGATGTTGGAGACAAGGTTAGAGCTTCTGTTCTGCTTCTGTCTGACCGATGACCTTGGGAGTTGTGAGGCATCTATGGCTCAGTTTTCCCATTTGTGTTGTGATACAGATTGGCATAGTATCTGGAATACCACAGGCACTCAGTAAGTAATGAGGAAAAGAAGAATGATTCTCAGTGTTACAGATTTTAAGTTTTAATTATACATACTCTCTGCTCCTCCACTTTATCTAAAGCTGTAGGATTATAATCTAAGCCTCAAGAGAAGGGAGAGGCACTGTCCTGGGAATGTGGCCCCCAGTGCATTGGGACAGAAAGATACTTCAAAGAGCATGAGCCAGAGCTAAAAAGCAAGTAAGGCACCCACGCATAGTTCTTCATCGCCCAAATCACTGTGAGATCATTCAGTGTCCTCCTCTTGTCCTGTGTTAGCCTGTTTTATGTGACTACAACAAAACACTTGAGAATAAGTCCTTTAAAAATCAGGTAGTCACTTTTTTGAAGATAAAGGAGGAAAAGTGGATGGAGGAGGAGAGTGGGGGGCTGGAAAAAAAGTAGAGGGAAAGTGTAAAAGAACTACATTAAAAAATAAGAAGAGAAGAGGAAAGAAAAGAAAGGAAAGGAAAGCAGGCAGTCACGTCAGTTCCTCCTTGGATGAGGCTCCCCTAGCAGGACAATGGTGATGGTGTAGGCAGAAGCGTTCACATGGCTAAAAGGGACCCAGAGCAAGTCAGGCTTGAACTTACTCTTCATGACAACCATTCTCTCAAAAATGAACTTACTCCAAGAACCCAGTACTAAATCCTGTCCAGGGCAGAGTCCCCAGTGATTTATTATATTCCATGAGGCATCATCTCTTAGAGCACTAAGGACCAAGTTACTAATATATAAACACTTGGTTTTACAGCAAACAGAATTAGTTTATTCTATTAATGTGTGTATGAGCTTTTTAACCTTTAGTCTTTTTAATCTTGTGATTGAACTCCCTATGTGTTCACTGGTTAGCCTTGGTTGGTGTTTCCGTTACTGTTTCTGTCAGATTATCTTCTCCTTGTTGTATGTTTTGCTCTTTATCAGAATCACGTGTGTATCGAATGAATCTCAGTAGTTCACTCTCCACTTCCTCTTCCACTGCCTTGCCTTTCCCACTGACCCTCTCTTCTTTCCAGTGGACAGCGGAGACAGGGAAGCATGATTTTTAAAAGCTTTAATTTTACTTTATGTATATGGATAGTTTTGCTTGCATTTATAGGTGTGCACTGTATACATGCCTGGTGCCTAAGGAGTCTAGAAGGAGTTAGATCTCCTGGAACTAGAGTTACAGACAGTTATGAGTCTCCATGTGGGGGCTGGGAATAGAACCTGGGTCCTCTGGGAGAGTGGTAAGTGTTCCTCACTGCTGAATCATCTCTATATGTCCATTAATGATATTTTAATTAGTTGCAGAGGTATAGTTCCTGTGGACTTTTCATATATCACTGGTTTGGGTTGGTCCTCTCCTCTCCTGTCTCCCTACCCCATACCCTCTTAAATCTTTCCACCCCCAGAGTCCCCTTCTCTACTTTCATATCATGGTATCCTACCATTTCTTCCTGCCTCCCCCCTCCCCTCTCTCATGCTACCCCTACTCTAAAGTTGTGTGAAGATCCTTTTCACATGGGAAAACAGCTCCCCTATCCCACTTTCTCAAATCCTCTTCATGCCATTTGATCTCAGCCACCTACTGCAACAACCATGCAGCCAGGGAAGAGGTGCTGGGAAAGGGTGACATTTGGGTGAGGACAAGCGGAAATCAGGGTTGAAAGGGGAGACAGTCAGGTTGCCTGGGCAGACTCCCTCGGGGACAGCACCAGTATCCAGGAAGCGTTATAGACTCATTTGTCTTTCATTTGAATTAGCAAGGGAAGGCACCATTCAGCAAGAGGTGGGTATTCCTGGAAGGCACAGGAGAAATGATGCTTTGGGGGGAAATCTAAGTCTGTGGTGTGCTACAAGTCCAATGTTAGAGGATCTCCTCTCTGTGAAGTCCTTCAACCCTTCCAGTCTCTATTCATCACTGTGGATTAAGTGGGTAACTTGAAGATGGCTGATACTGTGAAATCCCCATCAAAAGATAATTCATTGCTTTCATAACAGAGGGGATGGCCACTGGTGGTTAAAAAGGCAGTCTCATTCATCTTTAAAGATAATCTCCATGATTTAGTTGACATTTAATTTAACATAGATCACCCCAAAAGATGATGATTTAATGCCTCAGATTTTTTAAAGTACCATTTTCCTTTCAATGGATTCCAGCTCATACATTTTTGTTTTTATGTGAGAAAAAAAGTCTGTTTTTAAGAAACAAAGTAATTCCAACTGTGGGAAGTGACAGGATCCTGAACAACAAACATTTGACCTTGAAGCCCAGAGTTAAGTTTCTGTGATTTGTAGGAGGGAATGAATGTGGAATGTGGTTATGTCTAGACATTAAAGCCTGAGATGAACCTACCCACTATAGGCATGGACCACCATAGTATGGATGCCATTCACACATGTCCTACATCTCTATCTCTGTCCCTGTCTTGAGTTGGTCACTTGTAGAGTAATTCAAAATAGATGTGGTGGGACAGGACCTATGATGCTGAGTCTCTCAGACTAGAGCTAACATGGAGTCAAACCTTTCGTGTGGTGAGCCCCAAGCTACCAACACTTACCACAGGACTCACCCATGTTCATCACCTTGTTAAAAACCCTGGTTCTGATTCTGTTGGTCTCAGTTGAAGGATGAGATTTTCCATGCAAACAAAGTTCCTCAGTAAGACTGGGGAGCTAGTTCAGTGGGTGAGAGACATCTATATAATGTACAAGCAAAATGACCGGAGTTTAACTCACCAGACCCACACAGTAAGCAGAACCTGGCTACGTGTGTGCCTGTAACTCACTGTAGGAGAAGGGACAGAAGGATCATGGGAATGCTGGCTGCCAGCCTAGCTATAGGTTCAGTGAGAAACTCTGTCTCAAAGGGAACAAAGTGGAGTGTGATAAAGAAGGACATTTAACATCCTTTCTTCCCCATATACCACATATACATGTCATCACATGCATACATATATGCATACACATGTATACATGTGCATAAAAATAAATTGATATGTTAAAACTCATTAAAAGAAAATTTAAAAGGTCCCCAAGTAAAGCCATGCTGCAGGTGCCTGTTGTCAGGGAGACCATCTCAAACCTGCTACACAGATTCAGACGTTTGTAAGTGGAACTTCCAGAATCTTTCACCAGCCAGACATGATGAGGACCATTGCGCAAGCTCCTCAAGGTAATTGTCTTAAGTCCCACTCAGAGGTGTAAGCATGGGACAGCTGCAACCAAAAGGGCAAGCTTCACTGTGATCACCTCACTTAGGTAATTACTAAAGGGATTTCCTATAAGCATATGTAAATATGTTCAATCATCCCTGTTCTAAACACCATACACAGAACCTCTCGCTGCCTTTCCAAAGGCCAGAGGCAGAAGGGGTTAACATCTCTGCCTTCCCATTCTGACATTCCTGGTGTCCTTGCTTTCCCACGGTGCTCATGCTAGAACTTAACTGCCGTGCAGGATTCTGCAGACACAAAGGTGGCCTGTCATTGTCATCTCATTCTGGTCTCAAAGAGCCTGGGATATCAGGAGAAAGAAGATTTCTGATAAAAACCCCGTCAGTCAACCGATTTCTGAGTACTGGAGGAAACTCAGCAAGTTTTCTTTATCAAGCATGCTGACTACCAGTTAGTTTCAAAATCTTTTCAGGCATTTTCACTCAATCTTCACAAGCCCTTTCTAGTCAGCAGAACAAAACTCACTTCCATAGACACTGGGTCCTGATGCAAAACTTTAAACAAGAGAACTTATTCTAATGTTATCTGCATCTTCAATGCAGAGGTCAAGACCAAGTACATCTTCCTTCTACACAATGGTTACTCAGCAAGTGCAAAGCTTGGCCTCACACGAAGATGTGTTCATTCAGAACCTTGTCACACTCAAAGCCGTAACTGGAGCATTCTACTTGTTGTCTTCTAAGTGTTAATTTTTGAGATTGATGCAGAAATGCTTAGTGCTTTGCTGCCTGATGGCACACAAAAGTATAAATTAAAACTTCCAATTTGAATGGTAACTTGCAGAGAAGGTCTCTGGTATGGTAGGTCCCTTTTTAAATATACATGCTGGCTGGTTTATGAGTCAAATTCATTTTATTTGAAAGGATCATGGGGGAGAAAATTATGTGATTTAAAGGAACCCAATCTGGATTTTTTTTTTTTTTTGATTGCTGGAGGAAGTAGAATCACCTTACAAAATCTAATTTTATATACTATATGAATTTAAACTTTCATAAGTTTAAAATTTAAACTTCAGATCTATTTAAAGTGACCCGCATATTTAGTTTATGAAGCAATTCACTTATACTCCTTTAGCTAGACGATGTTTTATTATTGAATGACTTAGTAAATAATTTCTGGCGTCTCTATCTGCAGGGGGTCTGACTGTCACTTCGTAGTTGCAGTTGTGATACCAACTATAGGCTAATTATTGAACTTGTCATAGGATGTTTGCCTCTTCAATAAAATGAAGGTTGGTGGATCAACTTGTTTTCACACACACACCACTTTTCTATGTGCATTCATTGCTTTAACTTCCGTGCTTATATATATTAAGCTACTTCTATGGAAATAATTTTTCTAAGAATAATTTTTACATATTTTTCCTCTGGCTTTACATGTGAGCCTGCTTAATAACTTCCAGTAGGCTTTGGTTTTGCAAGATGGTTTATGTATTCAGCCTTGTTTACTTCTGACAAGCCTGGAATAGTGCTTGGGGTGGGATGGGGCTGTATAGTACTATCCAAAGGATAATCATTGCATTTATGACCTTGAATTTCAATTCAACTTCCTTCTATGTTTTTATTATCCCATAGTCAGCCAATCACCATATGTTCTCCTCAAGACAGCTACTATTACTGTCAGGGATATGCTTATAAGATTTATTTTTGTCGTTATTTATTTTTAAATCATATTTATACTCTGCCCATAAATGAAAGAAGACAGATCCATCATTTCTCCATCCTTGGTGCCAAACAAGTAATGGAGCCCATACCTCTTTGCATCAAGATTGGGAATTCTAGCGTCAGGGCTTCTGAGTATGATTGTCCAGCACATGCACTGCACACTCTCCTAGTTCAGGGCCATCATTCACATGTGCAGAATGTCACCTGCTAAATGCTCACCTCTTTCCTGGTGTGTTTGCTGGATTTGCACTATGGGGAAAGAATTCAATTTTAGAATGCTTCTGGAACTCAAGCGCATTTAATCCTGTGGTTTAGACTACAATCATATACAAGGCAAGCTGGAGTCAGTGTTCACGGATGGTATACATTTCGCTTACTATAAAGCCCTAAAATCCAGTATCCCATGTCTCTATTTTCTCATTATCTTCCAAAATCTTTCAGGCACAGTTTGTTGATCTGATTGAAATTATGGACTCCTACACACCAGTGACAGTATAGACAATACTCCACAGTTCCCGTTTTCTTTGTTCCTTTTCTAAGTACTTAACTTTGGTGACCACTTCCCCCTTTCCATGCCTTTTCTTCTGAAATAGTCTTTTTTTTTTTTTTTTTTTTTAAAAGGGGGGGGGTGTGATTGTTGATAAGATCTATCTCAAATGACACTCTGTTAGGAAGAAACCTATCTTTTTAAAGAAGAGTTCTAGTATATTCCAAGCAAGCAAAGTTGTGCCAAAGGGCTCTCCTTTACAAAGGCAGGAAAAGGAACATCTCGCCCAGGAGAGGTGTGGCTCACCAGGGAGGCAGGCTGGGGTACTCTGCCAGGATCATTTCTCCCTTCTCCAAAATCTCATCTCTGACCAATCTTGGCAATATGTGCCAGGATCCCCCGTGTTCTGTTGACTGGGTCAGCACAACCAAACAGTGCTAGACAACCATTCAGGCTGCTAGCTGTCTTAGATGAGTACAGGTTACTTCTCCTTCTTTTCAATAGAGTGATCATCCCCATCCTTGGTCTTCTCTAGCCCTGGTAGAGCACCATTCAGTGGCAGGTGGTGCATCCGCTCTGCCCACTGTTACGCAGCAGCATCCTCATTTCCTTCTGACCAGGTCCACCCTGTTTTTGAGTCTTAGTTCTCAAAGTAGACACCTCTTTTCATCAGGGAATCTTTTATGAGCCCTCAAGTTTTAGTTATACAATTCTGCCCAGTGTGTCTACATACATTCTATTTATTAACATCATAACGTGATAGATACTATTACTGAGCACACCAACCTGTATTGTTCCTTGAAGCATAAGGTTTCTGAGAGCAGAAAATACTTTATGTTTTCACCTTCTGAAAAGTAGCAATGCCTTGCACAGAGTCCAGCACAGAGAAAACATTGCATCTTCTTTTTTTTTTTTTTTTCCTGGGCACAGGTGTCTGTGGCCCAGGCTGGCACAGAACTCGCTATTCTTCCGACTCTCCCTTCCAAGTGCTAGAATTAAGGGATCTTCCACTACACTTGTTTTGCTGAGACTGAGGCCTGAACTCAGGGCTTTGAGTAAGCTATGCAGGTACTCTACAAAGTGAAGCACATCCCCAACCACGGGATTTTTTTTCCTGAGAAAAAAAATGCAATATGATCTAGCATTATTTATACTGTACTGAGGAAAATTCCAGCTGGGTTTGAAGACTTCAGTGATTAAGAATGAAAATAAACTGAAGGGAGCATATGGAAGTTCTGCAGAGAGAAAAGCCTTTCTAAATACCAAAAATATTGACGTTGTCATCAGGGGAAAAGATAGATATTTGTATAAATATAATAGTAAAAACAAAATATGGCAAAGTCTATTTAAATAAGCAGAAGTGCAACAGAATAGAATAAATACAGTAAACATAACTAAAGTTTAACATTCAACAAACATAAATGATTGGTGAAGTTCCATATGCCCTTATTCTGTTAGCGGAAAATTGAAATGAATGCTTAAACAATACAAATCGCAAATAGTAATAATAGTAATGTACCACCTCAGTAACAACTCAAAAATGTAGATTTTAAAAAGCTTAGAGGAGGTAATATTATTAGAATAAATAAAAATAAACCTCAATGTTCATAACTCAGAATACAAACATAACTACCTTGATTGGCATGAATAGCTTTATTATGGAAAGAAATCTGGGAATATGAAAAGGAGAATGAAAAGATGTTCGTACAATTTCCTAACAAATTAAAATATGATTAAATGGTAATTGGATAGCAGGAGACGGTGATATGAAGGAGGATATGGGGAAAGTGGGGAACTGAGTTGGAGAGAGAAGAGAGAATTATGTACAGAAGAAGAGGGAGGGAAGCGAGATTAATAACAGTTAAGCTTGGAAAAGCTAAAGGAAGTTATTTTATATTTACTTAAAATGGCATATTACATATAAATATATTATATACACATATGCTTATAAAATGATATAATCTATTGACATTGTTGCTGGTTATCTCCCAAAAATGATAAACAAGTCCCTATTGCTAAAGATACCATCTACTTTGGACACAGAACTCTAAAGTCTGCAAGATAGTTCTGTCCTAAAAGCCTCCTTCCTCCATGAGGGCTGGCTTTCATGGTTCCAGAATCCTGTTATACAAGCTGCCAAGGGAAGACGGCAATCTGTAGTTTTACCCAATTGTGATGCTAAGAATCGCTACAATGACCAAGACGACAAGCTTATCTCTAAAGGTGCAATAATGGTGCTTATATCTTGGTAGTAGTAATAACTCTTTAATTTGACTCAGCAGAAGGGAAATGGTGACTGACAGCTAACTATCCAGTGAGATCATAGATCTTAGAGGCAAATCTACTACTGCCATTTTGATAAATCAGTATAATTCCTAAGTGTATTCTAAATACTTATCCTTACACTGACGTGTAAATGTAGCTCCAGTTCCAGCCCTCATCAAATAAGCCTCTCTTTACAACAGAGACTATCACAGAAAGCCATAGATAGTCAAAATGCATAAACCAAATGACTGTAGAGTACCTAGCCCCAATTGATACATCTACCATACAACTCCTGCACCCAAAGCTCAGGGAACATTCTGGAAGGGGAGGCAGAAAGAGTGTAAGAGCCAGAAGGCCGGGAAGTCTGCTGCATGATAAAATGACATGCAGAGAAACTACAGCTCAGAAGAGCTATACCTCAACACCATGACTGTCTAAACAATGACAATACCATTGCACACGCTAACGTGGAGGAGGGAAATGTCGTGGAACCCCCTGCCCAGATAAAGAATATGGGCAGCTAACAACTGCTGGGGAAATACAGTTAGTCTAGAGGTGCCCAGAATTAGTTGTTCAACACCAAGTGGTCAGCCCTGAAATCATATACACATAGATAGCACTAAACACACACAGCAACTTGGTTGTATTTACATACATAAATATAAAATAATAAAAGTAAGCCATAAAAATGAGAGCTACCAAGGGGGTTATATACATGGGAAGAGATAAAGGAAGGGGCAAAGAGAGGCATTGGAGGGAGGTGAGAAAATGTGTGTGTGTGTGTGTGTGTGTGTGTGTGTGTGTGTGTTTAAATTGCAGAAACTGAAAACCACTTGGATGAGTGGAAGAATTTCCCAGAGCTGTTCACACACTATGAAAACTGGAAGCAAAGCAGGTGCCACCTGATGGAACCGGTGTATGTGACAGAATCTCTCAGGATAATGCTGACATGAGAGGCTTGTGGGCTGCCGCTAACTGGAGAAACCTGATACCAAGGAAGGTAAAGAGAAATATTCAAAACCCAAACCGTGTTCACTGTTCGCATCCTTGAAAAGGTCAGAAAGTAAATCAGTCTCTACATCCTGCTTAGCTTTAATCTTCCCTAGCTCATTTAAAAAAAAAACACACACTAGAAATGAAAAAATTGTTGATAAAAATTCCCCACATGAGGAAAAAAAAAAGCAACCAATCAGGCAAAGCTTTAGAAAGGAAGACATGACTAGGTGCATATTTAATTACAATGTACATGAAGCTTATCACTGACTATTAGCACTGCAGCCATTTTTTATCAAGTATACCAAGGCATGAGTTGTATTATTAAGTAAAAGCCAGTGATCAAACGGAATGCTAGGCAGTGGCTGTGGTGACACACCCTCCAGGCCACACAGCCGGCTCATGTCTCACCTTCTCCTGCTTCTTCATGTGGCACCTCAACTCCATCATAGACCTTGACACACAATCTGTTTCTGCTACTGGTTTGTAGTTAAAAAGGTTAATCCAAGATTTGCATTGATTACATCTTGATCTCCTTTTGGAGTAAAGATATTTTATAAGTCGGAAAAAGAGACAAAGAATAACATGGGATGGAAGTAACACTGGTACTGATCCACTGAGAGGGCCAAGAAGGAACCAAGGCAACACAGCTGCCATGAACCTGAGTCTGGCTGGGAACAACTTATTTTTCCTTTCCTCTCCAGTTTCCACATTTTATCTACATTTATTTCCTGGGGTGAGTTTTAATTCACTGTCTCAATTTCCTCCCAAATCTGTTAAGATGACATTCTTCCTTGCCACTGTATTTTCTTTTTCTTCTTCTTCTTCTTCTTCTTCTTCTTCTTCTTCTTCTTCTTCTTCTTCTTCTTCTTCTTCTTCTTCTTTATTTATTTTGTATTTATCAAAAAAAACAGTAAAATGAATTTAAAATGCTGAAAAGTTAACAATAACTATAAAGAAGATAAAAATCATAAGCATGACTTATCAAGGGTGATGATGTAAATAAGATTGCTACACATATATTTACTTTGTGTTCAGCTTTCCCTCTGAATTTTTTTTTTCAGCTTTACCTCTGAATTTTTTTTTCCATCCCTGTATATCCTTATTCAAGGTCCCTTCCCCCTCCCACCACATCAGGTCATTTTGCTTCTCCGCAACTCCCCATCCCCTCCCTGGGCAGGGAGCAGACAGTCCTATGGTCCCACTGACCCAATAATGCTTGGATCAGTCTCCACTCCTGGCCAAATCCAGTTTTGTCCACCCTCCCTCAAGAGTGAGTCAGGTGTTCCTATAGTTGGAGTGGGATCCGAAGGGTCAGTCCAGGGTGTTTCTGATCCCAAGATGTTCAGTGGTTGTGGTTTGCCGCTTGGGCATGCTTGGCTTTTTTTCTTGTTTGTTTGTTTAGAGTCCACTAATGAATGAGTACATCTCCTGCTTATCTTTCTGGAATTGTGCTACCTCGCTCAGGAGGATATTCTCCAAATCCATCCATTTGCCTGCGAATTTTAGAATATCATTTTTTCTTACTGCTGAGTAGTATTCCATTGTGTAGATGTACCACAGTTTGTTAATCCATTCTTCAGTGGAGGGACATCTAGGTTGTTTCCAGGTTCTTGCTATTACAAATAATGCTGCTATGAACATAGTTGAGCTAATACCTTTGGAGTGTGAATGTGCCTCTTTAGGGTATACATCCAGAAGTGGTATTGCTGGGTCCTTGGGGAGATTGATTCTCAATTTTCTGAGAAACCTCCATATTGCATTCCAAAGTGGCTGAACAAGTTTACACTCCCACCAACAATGGAGGAGTGTTCCCCTCGCTCCGCATCCTCTCCAACATAGGCTGTCATCTGTGCCTTTTATCTTAGCCAATCTAACGGGTATTAGGTGGTATCTCAAAGTTGTTTTTATTTGCATTTCTCTGATGGCTAAAGATGAAGAACACTTTTTCAGGTGCCTTTCAGCCATTCATAGTTCTTCTGCTGAAAATTCCCTTTTTAGATCTGTACCCCATTTTTTGATCGGGTTATTCAAGGCTCTAAATTCTTGAGCTCTTTATATACCTTAGAGATCAGTCCTCTATCACTTGTAGGGTTGGTGAAAAATCTTTTCCCATTATGTAAGCTGTCGTTTTGTCCTATTGACAGTGTCCTTGGCTTTGCAGAAGCTTCCTAGCCTCAGGAGAACCCACTTATTGATTGTTGGTCTTAGTGTCTGTGCCACTGGTGTTATATTTAGGAAGTGGTCGCCTGTGCCAATTTGTAGAAGTGTATTTCCCACTTTCTTTTCTATCAAGTTCAAAGTGGTTAGGTTTAAGTTGAGGTCTATGATCCACTTGGATTTGAGTTTTGTGCGGGGTGACAGGCTTGGATCTATTTGCATTTTTCTACACACTTCCATCCAGCTATGCCAACACAATTTGTTAAATATACTATCTTTTTTCCATTGAATGTTTTGGGCCTCTTTGTCAAAGATGAGGTGTTCATAGGTTTTTGAGTTAATGTCTGGATCTTCAATTCTATTCCATTGGTCCATAAGTCTGTTTTTATGCCAGTACCAGGCTGTTTTTATTACTGTAGCTCTATACTATAGCTTGAAATCAGGGATGGTGATACCTCCTGAGGTTCTTTTGTTGAGTAAGATTGTTTTGGCAATCCTGGCTTTCCTATTATTCCAAATGAAATTGAGTATTGTTCCTTCAAGGTCCAAAAACTATTGTGTTGGGATTTTGATGGGCAGTGCATTGAATCTGTAGATTGCCTTTGGCAGAATTGCCATTTTTACTATGTTGATCCAACCGATCCAGGAACATGGGAGAGCTATCCATTTTCTGATATCCTCTTCAATTTCTTTCTTCAGTGATTTAAAATTTTTATCAAATAGGTCTGTTACTTCTTTGGTTATAGTTACTCCAAGGTATTTAATACTATTTGCAGCTATTATGAAGGGTAATGTTTCCCTTATTTCTTTTTCAGCTCTTCTATCTCTAGTGTATAGAAGGGCTACTGATTTCTTTGAGTTAATCTTGTATCCTGCTACATTGCTCAAGGTGTTTATCAGCTGTAGCAGTTCCTTGGAAGAATTTTGTGGGTCACTTATGTATACAATCATATCATCTGCAAATAGAGATAGCTTCACTTCTTCTTTTCCAATTTGTATGCCCTTAATCTCTTTTCGTTCCCTTATTGCTTTAGTTAAAACTTCGAGAACTATATTGAATAGATAAGGGGAGAGAGGACATCCTTGTCTAGTTCCTGACTTTAGTAAGATTGCTTTGAGTTTTTCTCCATTACGTTTGATGCTGGCTGTCGGCTTCTTGTAAATCGTATTGTTATATTTAGGTATTCTCCCTGTATTCCTGCTCTCTCCAGGGCTTTAATCATAAAGGAGTGTTGGATTTTGTCAAAGGCTTTTTCCACATCTAAGGTTATGATCATGTGGTTTTGCTCCTTTACTTTGTTTATATGATTGATAACATTTACAGTTTTTCGTATGTTAAACCAGCCCTGCATTTCTGGGATGAAGCCTACTTGGTCATGGTGGATGATATCTTTTATACATTGTTGTATACGGTTTGCCAAAATTTTGTTGAGAATTTTCGCATCAATATTCATGAGGGAAATTGGTCTGTAGATCTTTGTTGTGTCTTTGAGTGGCTTGGGTATTAGGGTGATTGTGGCCTCATAAAAGGAATTTGGCAATATTCCTTCAGTTTCTACTGTGTGAAATAGTTTGAGGAGTAACGGTAGTAATTCTTTTTGAATGTCTGGTAGAATTTGGCACTGAAACCATCTGGACCAGGGCTTTTATTTTTGGGGAGGTTTTTAATGACAGCTTCAACTTCCTTAAGGGTTATAGGCCTGTTTAGGTAATTTATCTGATCTTCATTTAATTTTGGTAGATGGTACCTGTCCAGAAAGCTGTCCATTTCTTCTAGGTTTTCCATTTTTGTGGAATACAGATTTTCAGAATATGATCTGATAATTCTCTGTATTTCCTGAGGGTCTGTTGTTATGTCCCCCTTTTCATTTCTGATTTTGTTGATTTGAACATTCTCTCTCTGTTTTTTGATTAGTTTGGCTAAGGACTTATCTATCTTGTTAACTTTCTCAAAGAACCAACTCTTAGATTCGTTGATTCTTTGTATTGTTCTTTTTGTTTCAATTGTATTGATTTCAGCTCTAAGTTTGATTATTTCCTGCCATCTACTCCTTCTAGGTGAGTTCGCTTCTAATTGTTCTAAGGCTTTCAGCTGAGCTGTTAGGTCTCTAGTGTGGGATTTCTCAAGGTTTTTCATGTAGGTATCTAGCGCTATGAATTTTCCTCTTAAGATTGCTTTCATTGTGTCCCACAAGTTTGGATATGTTGTAGATTCATTTTCATTGAATTCTAGGAAGACTTTGATTTCTTTCTTAATTTCTTCCTTGACCCAGAGATGGTTCAGCTGAGTGATGTTTAGTTTCCATGAGTTGGTAGGCTTTCTTTGGGTTTTGATGTTGTTGAACTCTAACTTTAGGCCCAGGTGGTCCGATATGTTACAAGGGATTATTTCCATTTTTTTGTATCTGTTGATATTTGCTTTATGACCAGTTATATGGTCGATTTTGGAGAAAGTTCCATGAGGAGCTAAGAAATATGTATATTCCTTTGCCTTTGGGTGGAAGGTCCTGTAGATATCTATGAAATTCATTTGCATCATAACCTCTTTCAGACTCCTTATTTCTCTATTGAGGCTCTGTCTGGTTGACCTATCCAGGGTTGAAAGTGAGGTATTGAAGTCTCTCACTATTAGGGTATAAGAATTGATGTGGGATTCGAGCTTTAGCAGTGTTTCTTTTACATAAGTAGGTGCCCTTATATTAGGGGCATAAATATTTAAGATTGAAATCTCCTCTTGACCAATTTTTCCTGTGATGAATAAGTAGTGACCATCTTGGCCCCTTTTAATTGCTTTTAGCTTAAAGTCTACTTTGTTAGATATTAGGATTGCAACCCCTTCTTGTTTCTTAGGACCATTTGACTGGAAAATCTTTTCCCAACCCTTTATTCTAAGCCTGTGTCTGTCTTTGCCATTGAGGTGTGTTTCTTGTAGGCAACAGAAGGATGGCTTCTGTTGTTGTATCCATCTTGTTAGAGTGTGACGTTTTATAGGAGAGTTGAGATCATTGATATTAAGGGAAATTAGTGACCATTGATTCATATTTCCTGCCATTTTTGGGGGTAACTAGTTTGTATTTCCTTTCTCTAGAGTATTCTTCTGTGGACTTATTGATTGTTTGTGATTTCGTGGGTGTATCTGGGGTCCTTAGGTTGGAGTTTTCCCTCTAATACTCTCTGTAGTGCTGGATTGGTAGATAGATATTCTTTCAGTCTGACTTTGTCCTGAAATACCTTGTTTACTCCATCTATGGTGATTGATAATTTTTCAGGGTATAGTATTCTAGTTTGGCAGCCA
>PVIH01019804.1:0-21154 GCA_004025045.1 Sigmodon hispidus
TTATTGAAAGTCTCTTCCCCCTCCCACCACATCTGATCATTTTTCTTCTCTGCAACTCCCCATCCCCTCCCTGGGCAGGGAGCAGACAGTCCTATGGTCACACTGGCCCAATAATGCTTGGATCAGTCTTCACTCCCGGCCAAATCCAGTTTTGTCCCCCCTCCCTCAAGAGTGAGTCAGGTGTTCCTATAGATGGACTTGGGTTTGAAGGGTCAGTCCAGGATGTTTCTGATCCCAAGCTGTTCAGTGGTTGTGGTTTGCTGCTTGGGCATGTTTGGCTTTTTTTCCTGTTTGTTTGTTTAGAGACCACAAGTGAGTGAGTACATCCCCTGCTTATGAATTTTCCCCAAATAAAATTCTATTGTCATTTTCTTTGTTATGTATAAATATGTTGCAAAATACATTTTTATTCATGTTTATGTTAATATTGCATTTTATGTAAAAATAAATATAAAATATATACATAAAAACAAGCATCTTAGTAATGAAATATAAATTCTCATTAGTGTATTATACAACGTAGACAGCAATAATCTCTGCATTGACACTGAGGACACTTTTCTCTCACCTGCTGGCTTTTCATTATAATGCACATGATTTTATAATTTCTTTTCCACAAATATTTTAAACATTACAGTTTCTCAACTGTAGGTTTTTGTTTTCTGGCAGTAAATGAGCTTGCCAAAATAATTTTTCAATTTGACTGCTTTAACTTTTAGAAAACTTTTATAAAAAATTCTTAAGACTATTTAAATGTTCAAATCAAGAGATTCAACCTAGAATTTCAAAATTTTTTCTTGTATTTTTGAGATAATAAAACATATACTTACCTCTTCCTTTTTCTCAATTCAAACCCTCTGATATATATCTCTTTTCTCTCTTTTATATTCATGGCCTCTTTTACTTATTGTTATATGCATATATGTTTATACAAACATATTCTCAATTATGACTGCCTCTATCTATATAACTTCCTCATATGTATGTTTGCAAGGCTTCCCATTTAGTTCTGATGTTTTCTGCTCATCCAAGTTATTGTATTAATGCCTTCAACCTGTTCATGACTTACTTATGAAAGTACAATTTACAAGCATTCATCATTTTCTTTTACTTTATTGAGTTTGTTGAAAAAGTCTTTTGTGAGTCACTTCAGGTTATTTTTTTAACAGGGATAAAAATATGCTTTTATTCATAATAAAAAGCAAAAAAAAATTTCTCTGGCATCAGATTACTCTTTTGCTTTTGATTTTGAGTCTTCTCCATTTTTTCTTAGTTTGCATATATTTTGAGCAATTGATTTTGTGTTTGTTTAAAAAATAGGAGTTTTACATTGTCTCTTCTGTACCTTATTTATGTAAGTTCAAATATTTTTTCTTCACTTTTAAATTTGTTCTCTACATGCCTTAGAGTTTCATTGCTTTAAAGAGACACCAGTTTATTGTCACATATATAAAGAAAAACATTAAATTGACACTGGTTTACAGTTTCAGAAGTTTAGTCTAGTGTTTTCATGATGGGGAGCATGGCAACAGGCAGGCAGATGTGGTGCTGGAGAAGTAACTTAAGAGTTCTACATCTGTTTCAACTGATGGCAGAAAGAGAGAGACACTGGACCTGGCTTTGACCTTTGAAAGCATACTTAAAGCTTATTCCCAGTGATACTCTAGCAAAACCATTGTGCCTAATCTTTTTAGATAGTGCCAGTCTCTGGTAACCAAGTATTCACATCTATGAGGCATTGCAAGCTTTTTTCATTCCAGCCAACATGACAGATAGCTGTATGGAAAGCTTTTGTTTTTATTTTTAATTAACACATACTAACTGTTCAAATTTATATTCCATAGTGCATTTCAAAGCATGTGTGTTGTTATTTGGATTGGCTCTGAAGAAATGTAAACAAAGTATATTCACATCAAAGATAAGATACCAAGAACAGAAGCAGTTTCAATTAAGTATAGCTTCGACTAATGAGTTTAATTAGGATCTTATAAGACATAGAATAAGCTGTTCCTTAGTAGATCATGGCCAACTCATGGACCTCTGCACATTTAAAGAAAAAAATCTCTCTCCAGTAATATTTGACTGTACAAATTTGGAGTACATTTCACCCTCACATGTCTCTTCCCATAGCAACAATTTATTCCTTATCAATATTTGGGATGCTATTATAAGTTCTTCCCTATTAACTATTTGTAAGTAATATAAAAAATTGGCTTTTCAAGAAATGAAAATATTCCACAGATTATCATTAGGTTATTAAAGAAAGACCTGGATCCCCAACTTTCTGAGTGAAAAGACAATCCTTCATGTGTTTAATTTTTCTGATTTTCTTACATAGTTAGTACTGTATATGTAAGGGAAAGAACCTTTGTTTTCTCAACAAAACACAGATTCATATTCCTCAGCTTTGCACTATATTTCTGTCCGAGTAATGCCAGATTTGACTTTAGGTGCAGTAGCTGATTCACTTGGGTGAACATCACAGTGATACCCTCTAGGCAGAAATTTCTGTCCCATGAGCTACTCTAAACCACACAGAAGATGAATATTAATTATAAATGCTTGGTCAATAGATCAGGCTTACTATTAACTATTATATTTAAAATAGCCCATGTTTTTATCTATGTTTTGTCATGTGGCTTTGTAACTTTTCTCAGTATAATATGCCCATCTTGATTTTCTTTTACCTGATTATGACTGCTCAAATTCCACCCTTCTTTTCCCCAGCAGTCTCAGTTTGGCTCTCCTGCCTAATATTATCCTGTTCAGCTATTGGCCAGTCCACTTCTTATTAAACAAGACACAGGAACATATATTCACATAATTCATAGCAACCTATGCTCACGTAACATAAAGGGAGAGTCCACAGTCCTTCAAGTTCTACACCCTGATCTCCAAGCTGACATTGTGGTTTTTCAGAGTCCAGATCAGTATTCAAGACCTGGAAGGTGCATTTTAATTTTGTTAGTCTAATCTCAGCCTCTCAGATCTAGGCTTACTTGGTGACTACTCAGATGCTCTTCTCAGTCAGCTAGACTAGTATTGGTCCAGTTCATTTTATTTAATTTGAATCAGCTTTCCATGCTGTGTCTGGATATTTAGCATAATCATGTTTTGATAATTTGAGGTTTCTACTTATGTGGTAAACCTAGTGGCAATCAGGACTTCAGAGTTTATACTTTCTTCTCATAATTATTATTTCTGCTTGAGGAACTCATTTAAGTCTCAAGCTAAAGCCTCTTAATTTTTGGGTCATCAATAACTTTAGGTTTTAAGGAGTGTGGGTGTCATTTGACACAGACTGGCACATTGCCACTTCTGTCTTATTTTTGACTCTATAATCAGCAACATGATGAACAATATTCACCTGCAGAAGAATCTAGGCATTGTCTATAGAGTTGGCAAAAATCTGAGTCCTCATTTCCCTATGATCTTAAAATAGTGATCCCATTCTCTGACTCCCAGGATTCATTTGTCTCCAAATTTTTCTTGATTGTGCTCTTCAGCCTCCTGTTGTCAGTTCCTAGTGTCTTCACTGGGTCCAGGGATCAGGACAAACAATCTCTTAGGTCTTACAATGTATTCTTCATTGTCTAAATATCATCCATTCCCTCCAGGAGCAGCCCCAGAGTCTGTTATCTCAAACGTCTTAGGGTCTCTAAGGCAATTCAACCTTCAACTTCATAGTTTCATACAATAATATCTCCAGGCCTTCGTTCAAGGACATGCCTGACACATGAGTGGCCTCAGTGACTTTCCTTATTCATGGAGGCAAATTTCATAGTCCTTTGTTTGTTTTCTTAACTTCAGAAACTCATAGCCCAAGTAGTTAATTTCTGCTGCATATTTGGGCAGGAACATGGCTGAAACATTAAATTATATCTTTACCAACATTCTGGTTTTGATGATTACCTTCACTGTAAAATATGGCTATTCTGGAACTTGTTCTGTAGACAAGGCTGGCCCGAAACTCAGAAATTGACCAGCCTCTGACTCCGGAGTGCTGTTCTTAAAGGCTTTCATCCTCAAAGCTACCTGGAAGCTTTAATTCCTTTTGGAAAATTAGAAACTTAGTTGTGTTTGATCTTGCCCTGAGGCAACTACTTCCTTTATTCTATTTATCACCTTGAACAGAGGATTTTTCTTTATTTCACATTCTGTTGTTCCTTTTGTCCTCAAATATTTTTCCTTTCTCATCTTGCTCATTTTCACCATATACCTTCATTAGGGTTTATAGTAGTAACCACACAACAGGGTTTATACTATGCTGTTTTAAAATTTCCTATGCCAAGAAAATCTAAAACTCTTCAAATTAGCCTCAGACAAACTTATGACAAAGGAAAAAAGCAGCTAAATTCTTCACCAAAATATGTAGTGGAAATCAGGCAATATCACCTTGACCTAGAGTCATAGCCTTTGTCCCTTGAGACTCCTGTGTACAGAGAGTGGTCAGGCTAGTTTAAGACTGGATTCATGCAAGCTCTCTCACTGTTTGCTTTTTCTATCTGTTAGAGGAAAGACCAGACTGCTTCTTCCTCATGGACCAATACAGCTTTCCAGGAATTGCCTAACTGTTCAATCTCTTGTATGATTGAGTGTTTTCATATAAATACCTAATTAAATATTAACTTTTTAAGCAGTTTCTAGTGATTATTACCAACTACAAAAATACCACAAGAATGACTTTTAGGAAACATTCTTCTTTCAAACTTCTTGGACCAGTCAGTCTCCCACAATTCAGATTATCTCCAGCATCAGTCTTCCATATTCCTATGGAAGCACCCATGACTTAAAGCACTCCACCTCTTTCCTAACCCGAAATACCAAAGTCCAAATTCCTCCAAACAGAAACCATGGCTGGGTCTATCAAAGCAACACCTCAGTCCATGGTACCTACTACTGATTTGATAGAGTTTCTATTACTGTGAAAACACACCATAACAAAGGCACTCTTGTAAAGGAAAACATTTCATTAATATGGCAACAGTTTTAACGACATAGTTTATTATCACTGTGGCAGGGAGCATGGCTGCTGGAAGATTTTCATGTGCCAGCAGATATGATACTAGAGAATTTTACATCTTGATTCTAGAACAGAAAGTGAACTGTCACAATGAATGTGGCTTGAAAACATTTGAAATCTCAAATCCCACCTCCATATTGATACACTTTCTCCAACATGGCCACATCTACTCCAGCAAGTGATGGAGGCCATTTTCTTTCAAACCACAATACCTCAATTTCCATTTTATAGATAAAAGTAAATTTTTGAGAATTATGGAGAAATATACACTCTTACAAATTAACTACTCATAAATGATAATTTATAAAAATTTAATAAAGGAGATTATAGCAATATATAGAATTTCTTTCTTATTAGTAAGTGAAAGAAAGCCACAAAACTACAAATTATGGAGCTTCAACGTTAATTTACTGAAACAACATTTTCCTAATCAATTGTGAGAGTTTAAAACTCCCCTCATTTGCTCCAAGGTGGATTCAACTGAAAAGAATGAACTTGATGGAATTAAGCTCAGTGAAGAAAGACAACAGTGGTATCACCTCTCTTCCTAAGGAAACTGAGTCATTTTGTAGTGCATGAGAAAGAACCATAACCACAGAGGACAGGGAGTTCAAAGGGGAGAAGAGAAAGTATTTTTTAAAAATTAACAACTTAGACTCTGAGCCATCCAACCCTGACAACCTTCATAAAATTCAAATCCAAGTGGATCAAAGACCTCAACATAAATCCAGCCACACTGAACTTGATAGAAAATAAAGTGGGAAATGCTCTCCAATTAATTGTCACAGGTGTTCCTATATATAACACCAGTAGCACAGACATTAAGAACAACAATCAATAAGTGGAACGTCCTGAAACTGAGAAGTTTCTGTAAAGCCAAGGACACAGTCAATAGGACAAAATGACAGCCTACAGAATGTCAAAAGATTTTCACCAACTCTAGAAATAAAAGAGGACTGATCTCTAAAATATATAGAGAACTCAAGAAACTAGAACCCAAAACCTTGAATAACTCAATCAAAAAATGGGGTTCAGAACTAAAAAGGGAATTCTCAGCAGAAAAAATTACAAATGGCTGAAAAGCACTTGAAAAACTACTCAACATCTTAGCCATCAGAGAAATGCAGATCCAAACAACTTTGAGAATCCACCTTACACCTGTCCGATTGGCTAAGATGAAAGACACAGATGTCAGCCTAAGCAGGAGAGGTTGCAGAGCAAGGAGAACACTCCTCCTTTGTTGTTCAGCCACTCTAGAATGTAGCATGGCGGTTTCTCAGAAAACTGAGACTCAATCTCCCCAAGGATCCAGCAATATCACTACTGTGCATATACCCTAAAGATGGCCATTCACACTCCAAAAGCATTAGCTCCACTATGTTCATAGTAGCATTATTTGTAATAGCAAAACCTGGAAACAACCAAGATGCCTCTCAACTGAAGAATTGATTAACGAAATGTGGTACATCTACACAATGCAGTAAGAAAAAAATGATATTCTAAAAATGATATTCTAAAATTTGCAGGCAAATGAATGGATATGGAGAATATCCTCCTGAGCAAGGTATCACAAACACAGAAAGATAAGCAGGGGATGTACTCACTCATTAGTGTACTTAACAACAACAACAAAAAAAGTAAAGAACATCCAAGCTGCAAACCACAAACAGTAAAGATCTAAAGATCTTTTAGATTTTGGGATCTAAAAATTATATTCAATATAGTCTTCTGCTGTTCATTTGATCTCAACACTATTCATTGTACACAATGTTATAGTTATATATTTCTTTTATTTTCTTGTAACTATTTTATTTTATTTTTTAGAAAATAAAGTCATTTTAAAAATGAATATCAAAAAATATATAATAAATATAAAAAAATCAAGTCTCTCCTTAGATTTAAAATGAGGATGAGAAAAAAACAAGGCAAACTGATTAACTTAGCCTTTGTATCAAAATAGCATGTGATTTATTGAATGTATTTCAAAAGTTTGACGCTATTAGAAATAGAAACAAGATTCTAAAATGTCTGGGTGTTTTTTCTTCATAGAGTTTATTTTACCAAGGCCAGATTATCAGTGGATTAAATTTCCTCATATGACTTGGTATCTTAAAAGTAATTATTGAGTAAATTAGGATGAAACTAGGTTTAATTTTCTTACTTTCAGTTGACATGTACACTTCAAATACCCAGGGGTTTTATTCCCTCCTGACCATTCTGTTATTTGTAAAACATAAAACAAAGCACTTAAATTTGTCTTCTGAGTCTGTCTTTTCTTCAGAGATGTTCTGTGTTGCCCACAGGTTTCTTTATAATGGGAAGAAATCCAATTTCTTAGCTTCCTTAGAGGCTACCAATTTGCACAAAACTTTCTTTGAAGTTAAGAAGATCCAAAATGAAAAAAAAAATATATCAATAGTAATGTAATAGTTTACTTCATAGAATATGAAAAAGCCATCAGTAAGTAAGCCTGTGAGTTTAAGTCTGCCTAGTTTCTGATGAATTGTTAGTCAAAGATTATATATTAATTATTTTCATTTTTTGGAATTTTTGAAAATATTACATTTTGTCATAGAAATACTGTTGTGAGACTAGTATCTTCTGTACTCTCTCACCAAGTGAGAAATAAAACAAGGAACTCAACACTACTGATTATAAGCTTAAAATATTTGAGTGAGTTTGTGTTCTAATCTCATTTTTTACCTTCATAGTATCTAATAATATTAGAAAAATTAATTTTTCCATTCTGAATTTTTAAACATATTTAGGGAATACATGTCAATGTTTACAGCAATAAGAAAATTTAATGTACTTTATACATTTGAATTTTTCCAACATGTATGAGAAGTAACTGACTGCATTATTACTGATGTCTGCATTAATCCCTGTTTCCTAGAAGGTTGATCTGAGATTGTACAAAAGTAACTGTGTTCATATTTATTTGAAAAATAAACACAATAATATAGGTGATGGAGACAGAATGATGGCAGGAAATGCTTGTTCCCTGGAAGACTGTTTTCTGCATCACTTGGAAGACAGACTGACAGAGTGGATGCACAGACACAGCAACTAGAATGGTCAGGGAGAAAGCCTTAAAGAACAGGACCTTTGTTTTATAACTAATGGGAAGATTTGAGGGGAGAAAGATATAAAATATGTAACTAAATAATATTCCTAATTATTTCTAGTAATGCTAGAGATGTGTGTATATTTGTACCATACCAAGGTAACTTCAAAGGCAATTGATGAATTTTAAGGGAATGCACAGACAAACAACATGTTGATAGCTACTGTTTCCTTGCTGAAAAGTGCTATAAAGTAGAAAAAAATAAAGGCAGGAGTACATTTGAAAACCTTTGTCTCTAGTCTGTGTTTCTTGAAGAAAGAGATTTGTTTGAGTTTTTAGGACTGGCTACTCTGCACTGGACAACCAATAATGAAATAATAGCCATAATATCAATATCAACAACAATAACATTAGGCATATAGCAGAAATCAAAATAAAATAAAAATTAAATCAAAGGTAACAATGCTCTTGTTCTTAGCTACTTCAACTACTGGAGATGTTCTAAGTCCAATTATATCTACAAATATAACAAACTCAAGGTGAACATTATCTGTTGTTCTGACAGGTTATTTTAACTGTCTTTATAGTAAGAGTGTTTTATATATCATACAATGTAACATCTTGCAGTTGAAGCCACTGAAATTCTCTTTTACAGAGAACTCTTGTGTGCATCTCTTGTATACAGAAGAAGATATTTGCACATAAGCAATATCCTTGCTGCATGCATAGAGTAACTTTCCAGAAAGATTCTCTAAAACATACTCTCTTACATAATTGTTTTACCTTTAAAGAATTTACACAATATTAACTATTTCAGCTGATAGTGAAGAATGCAAAGCTTACAAGTTGAAGTTATATGTGATAGAATTCTTGCTATTTTGTGAATATACACAAATTTCTAAAGCTTGGTAAATGTCAGGTGTTTTTTATATATTAAAGTAACATTCTTCAAGGATTATTATCAATATTATGATGAATGGCTATTAGTCTAAAACTCTATTTTAATATTAGTTTATTTTATGCTTCATAATTACTGATGGTTATAATTTTATTGTGCTTTATAAGATGAAATTATAGATAAAAAGCACATAGATTCAAAGACTTAAAGTCATTTATCAACACAATTAAGATAATAAAACTTTCAAAATTCTGTAAAATGTCTAATACTCTTTATTAGGAGCCATAATATGAACAGTTTTAGATCATTTCCAGATAGCATAATAATATAAAAATTATTGAAAAATTAAAGATCAATTTTATTAGAAAATTGTGAGATTATATGTGGCCTATTTATATGGAGAATTTTATGTAAATAGATTCCCTATTTACAGTAATTTTGAGGTATTGGAATGGCTTGTCAGTCAACATATAAGAGAAATGTTCTGGGACTGTAATTTTCTGACAGTATAAAAAATAATTGCCTTAGAGAAAACTTTTCAAGATTCCTGAATTCAGGCTCAATGGTATGATATATTCTATTGTTCTTAACTTCAGTGTTCAGTTTGTTTTTATTTTTCGATTGTTCTTCGAACTTATTTCATCATTTGTGTTATATTATAATTACTAGAGAGATTCAGTAATAATCAAAAGCAAGTTAATCATTTAGTTTTTACATACATTTATAACATAGGTATATAATTTAAAATGAAATATTTTCATTTCTTGTTATATAGCTGAAGAAATGAATATTTAAAGCATATGGGAGCATTATTGGATCAAACAAAAAGTGTGTAAAGATTCAAGCCACACAAAAGAGAAACCCAACTTGAGAACAAGAATACTTATTACAGTGTATTGGACTGAGCACTCTTGGCAGCTAGCCTGAATCTGTTTATAGCCACTCTCTTGAATATAATCAGCTGTTCAGAATGCACTCTCTGATTTCATCCAACAGGAGCCAGATGCAAGATGAGAGAAACCATAGTGCCAGAGTGATTTTTATCTTGTTGGGCTTCCCAGAATATCCAAGCCTTCAGATGCCTCTGTTTCTGGTGTTCTTGACCATCTACACCATCTCTGTTTTAGAAAATTTGGGTCTAATTTTAATCATCAGGATTAATCCTAAACTCCACAATCCCATGTACTTTTTTGTTAGCCACTTATCCTTTGTTGACTTTTGTTATATTTGTGTAAATACCCCTAAGCTCCTAGAAATCATGCTCACAGATGACAAGACCATTTCCAAGGAAGGATGCCTAACACAGTTTTTCTTTGGATGTACCTTTGTGGTAGCACAAACATTCATGTTGGCAGTGATGGCCTATGACAGATTTGTGGCTGTTTGTAACCCTCTGCTCTACACATCTTCCATGTCTCCTAAAGTCTGTGCTTTTCTGGTAGGTGGAAGCTACCTGTGGGGTGGACTTTGTTCCTCCACTCTCACACATTTTCTTTCACAACACTCTTACTGTGGACCTAACATTATAAATCACTTCTGTTGTGAGCACTCTGCCATTCTCTCTATATCCTGTTCTGACACTACAATTAGCCAGTTAGCATGCTTAGTCATATGCACATTTAATGAGGTTTGCAGCCTGCTGATCATCATTGTGTCCTATGTTGTCATATTTGTGACTGTCATCAAGATTCCTACTAAAGGTGCACTGCAAAAAGCCTTCTCCACCTGTGCCCCCCACCTGACTGCCATCTCCTTTTGTCATGGTGTCATTCTCCTTCTCTACTGTGTGCTCAAGTCTAAAAGTTCACTGCTTCTGGTTAAGACAGCCACTGTGTTTTACAGCATGGTCATCCCTATGCTGAATCCTCTTATTTACAGCCTAAGAAATAAGGATGTGAAGGACACCGTCAAGAAATTGATTCATATGAAACTGGTATCTCATTCAGTATAGACACACACATGCATGCACATATACGAATTCTAATTATATTTATAAATATGTTTATGGCATTGATACAGAGCACAGATTTTTAATTTTTATTCTTAGTATTTTATAAAATATTCAAAGAATTGTTTTGATAATGTCTATACCTTCACTTCTATTAAACTCCATTTTGTCTTGAAATTGTCTCAGGGAGTTTAATTATGCTCCAATAAGTAAATGAGCAGGATGAATGAGCTGTTTTTGTAAATGGAACAATCATAAGAGTAGGTATGAAACTGAGAGGACTGATAACCTGAGTTTGATAGGGTGCATGATGTAAAACCAGCAAATAATAAATAAAAAAGAAATTGTTTCAGGATGCATATATGTATGGGTTCCCAATACTATGAATAATCTTAATGTTTAAATGTATCAGAAAAGACTGTAGTAATTGATATTTTGGACAGAAATTTAAACTCTGGTAAATAAATTAATTCTTTAGTATTTTAAATATATTTTAATTATTATTTCTCCCCTAACACTTCTCAAATCCTCCTCCTGTAACTACTCAGCTTCTATGTCTTCAATTTTACTATGGCTGTAGCTAAAATAAAATATCCTGCATATTGTTTATATATGATCACTTTGAGATATTTTATCAGTTATCTCCAGCAATGTCATTCAAAGTCATGTTGTTACTTAGGTGGTTTTAAGATATTCTGGAAAAGGTTCCACTACAATTTTTTTTTAACTAAGATATTAAGTTACTCTTCACAGATTATTTGAAATTTTGTTATTCTGGTTTTTATTTTTTTAATTTTATTTTCATTTATTTTTTAATTTAAAAAGGTTCTGTTTTTTTTTTCAAATCTGCCCTGTTCCTTCTACTTTCCTTTCTCCCAGTCCCTCCCAGTTTTCCCTCAGACTTCTCCCACTCCATTCCCCTTCTATTCTCCGAAGGAGAGCCAGGAGTCTCATGATGGGTCAGTTCAGTCTGGCATAGCCAGTTGAAGTAGATATCCCAGTCCCTCATTCCAGTATTAAGGCTGGATTAGTTCTTCCTCTGTAAGGAATGGGCTCTGAGATGTCAGCTCATGGACCAGGAATATACTCTGATCCTACTGAAAGAGGTTCTGTAGCGGGAAATCGGGAACTATATATATGCGTCCTAGGACTGGAGACAAGTGGGGCGTGGTTAACTAAAAAAGATTCCCAAAGTAGACCTTCGAGAGAAGAGACCAAAACAAAAAGTCGTCATTCTCTCGCAAAAGTTCCCCGACCGAGTACACAGTTCGCTCCAGCTGCCCAAGAGTTCAGACGTACGGTGTAAAAATAAAAAATCTTCCTTAAAAAGACTCCAACACGCTACAACCTCATCCTTTCATCTTCTCCTAAAACCGACTCTATTTTATAAACTATTTTCTCCAAATAAACCCTGTTTAAAAACATATCTCAAGACAAGTTTTTACCACAATAAGGTTCCACAAACTGCCCAAGCGTTTTGATTGCCATCTACCTTTGAAAGGTTTAGTTCCTTTCCATGAAGATTCCTTAGCAATTATTTCAGTCAATGAGTTCCCAATAACTCTGGTCTCCCTTCTTTGTGGGTCTTCTCCTCATGATCCTGATCCCTTTACTCATTTAATTAGCACTACTACAGGGCATTTGCCTATTTCTCTGATGAATTTTGCTTGGTATTATTCATCTTAGAATTTAAGTATGGCAATAAATTATTTGATATGTTTTTAAATATCTTTTTCTTTGATAAGGTTTGTTTTTCACTTGATTAAACAATATCTTTGATGAAAAGAAATTTAATATTTACTATACATACTACAATTTATTTAAATCATTTTTCTGCAAAAAAAAAGTGAATATCCCATACAAATTAGTAAGGGAGTACAGCAAGCCAATTGCTTTTTAGTTATATCGTAATAGTACAGAAAAACACAAAAGCACTCTGCAAAGACATTCTTGCTTCTTTCTCCCTGTATTAGATTATTAAAAGAAAATGGCCTAATAAATAGGAATCTCCTCCATGAGTCTCATGCTGGCAGAAGGTACAGATGACACTTTGGTTAGCAGGAGTTGGAGAAGAGTTTATCTTCTAGAAAGGGACTTAGCACTTATTAGAACTGCTCTCAGAAGATGCTAGAGACAAGAGAATGACATACCAATGATGGGTAGAACCAGATCTTAAGCAGGACTTCTAATTGGGCATAATATTGAAATCTATACCTCAGCTAGTATTCTGAAAGTACACTTGGGGCTGAGTCACTGGATGAGTTCTCACTCTTTCCATGTAACCATATTGAGTCAATCTCCTCTTTCTTATTATGAATAAAGTCATATTTTTTATCCATGTATACCCTTGTTCAAACTTCCTTCCCCTTTCTGTCACTTCCAGTCAATTTCTCTTCTCCACATCACTTTATCTCCTCCCCAGCAAGGGCAGGTGGTCCCAAGGTCCCAAAGTGGCTTAGTTCAACATTGACTCCTGGCAGATCCACATTCCAGACCCCAACATTAAGACTGGGTCAGGTGTTCCTCTGGAGGGAGTGGGATTCAAGATGCAGGTCCTAGGTATTTCAGATCCCAAGCTGTTCAGTGGTTGTGGTTTGCTTTTTGGTTTTTTGTTTAAAGTCCTCACTACCACTTTTTTTTTCCATTTTGTATGTATTTGATTGGGAAGGAACATTCAAACAGGTTAATTGTGACTGTATTGACAAAGTTCTTCCCCTTAGGATTTCTAGTCACAGTGTTCACATTTACCTAAGTAATGTATACATGTAACACCTTTTAAAAACTACTTTCACCTATCTTTTACATTTTTTCTCTGCAGGTTTTATAATGTGCCTTCCCCTTGTCTCTGCTCTCCTCTCCTAGCCTCCTTCTCCTCTCTCTCTTCACCCTCTCTAATTTTTCTCCAACAAAGAAAAGCCTAATATTACCCTACATGTTTGAATTCTTCACTTATACATAGATCATCAGCCATATTAGGAAGAATGTGTCTGCACATAATAAACCCCATGGCAAAAAAAAAATCTCTTCATGGACAGAAAAGAATGGTCATTAAAATGCTTAAGGAACAAATGCAACAGATAAGACTGAGATATCCTACATAGCAGGATATTCAGAAAGATAATAGAACTTAATATGATCAATTATCATGGGGAGTTTGACAAACTCCCTTTCAAAGTTGTATAATTCATAGAAATTTCTGAAAAAGAAACAATCTTCAGAAGGGGCTGTCTAGAATTTCATCAGGTAGCACCAAGAACACACACAGGTTTTGTGAACCATCATTGGTTCTCATGTGATTATTCTGATGATGATTTCAAGCCACCCATTCCCCCAGATTCTTTTCCTTAATTATTCACAGTAAATTAATTGGCCCACAAATATAGAAATGAGTGGAACTGGTTTTTTGGTTACTATTTGTTTTGTTTGTTTGTTTGTTTCTGTTGTCAAGAACAAACCTGGGATAAATAAATTCTACTGACCTCTTCCCAGGAAATCTTACTTAGCACCTACCTACATATTTTTTTAAAAATGTATCATGCCATATATAACCTATATTAAAAAGCAATCCCAACACTAAAATCTGTTCTAATTATATTTCATAAAGATCATAGGAACTTAAAGATGACTAGTGAATGCTGATCTTGAAGGATATATAGTTTAAACATTTAATTATGAAATTCTTACATGTGATTTTTAGTTGTATATAATTATTTCAAAACTCTAAAACATTTTATTAGTATTTCTACTGAATCTTGGTAATGAATATATCACATTATTAAGAATGTAGAATGTATGGATATTCAAAAGGAAAATCAAGTTTTAGACAAGAAATAATAGTCCAGTGGTCCTCTAGCATGGTTAGATATTTAGATATGTAGAGTCTATCTGCACATTCTTCATTTCACTTCTCCAGATACAATAGCTACTGGAGAGATTGATTAAGTAGGAAAAAAGTGAAAACGCAAAGCATCAATGAAAAAGAATATTTTTTAAAAGTATAAACATTATTAACAAATCCTTAACAAAACTAAAGGACAAAAAAATTTATTAATATTAGAGATGGAAAAATGAAATGTTACAACATATGTAAATAATATTCAGAGAGTCTTTATGTAATAATTGAAAACCTATGTTTAAATTAAATTAAAATGACACATACATTACTTAATTCTTATAATCTTAAAATGTGAAGCAAGATGAATCCAGCCTTGATCTGAGGAGTTTTGCCCTGTTTTATTGTATCTTGTTTAGTTTGTTTCAGCTGTTGTTCTCTTGGAGGCCTACTCTTTACTGAAGAGGAAAGGAGAAAGGGTGGATTTGGTGGAAAGGGAAGGTGGCAGAAGAAACTGGAAAGAGTGGAGAAAGGGGAAAGTGTGGTCAGGATGTATATGTGAGAGAGCATTTTCAATAAATTTAAATATAAATAATTAAACTGCTGGCTATGGAGGGTGATGTGGCTATAAACAAACACACAGAGGACAGGGGAGTGAGAAAATGGCACACTTGGGGAAAAAGAACTCCATTATTTCTGTTTGCAAATGACATAATTCTGCATAAAAATGACAATAAGACTCATCAGAAATCTTTTCTATTTCTATTTTTCAGGGAAATTCAAGGGTCTCCTTTATATCTTTCTTGTTAGTTTGCCTTCTTGCCTATGGATTGTAGCATGAAAATTCTTCCCTTTAGAGCTAATATCAACTTAATAGTGAGTACATACATTCTTGTCTTTCTGGCTCTGGGTTACCTCACTAAGGATAATTTTTTTCTAGTTCCTTCTATTTGCCTCCAAATTTAATGGTGCCATTGACTTTTAACAGCTTATACTTCATTGTGTGAATGTACCATATTTTCTTTATTTATTCCTTGGTTGAGGGATATCTACATTGCTTCCAGGTTCTGGCTATTACTAATGAAGCTGCTATGAACATAACTGAGAATGTGTCCTTGTGGTATGATTGAGCATCTTTTGGGTATATGCTCAAGAGTGATATAGCTGGGTCTTGAGGCTGATCTATTGTGTATTCTGAGAAACCACCCACATTGATTTCCAAGGTGTCTGTACAAGTTTCCTCTCTCATCAGCCATGGAATAGTGTTCCTTTTGCTCTACATCCTCTTGAGCATGAGTTGTCACATGTGTTTCAAGTAGGGGTGACATGGGAGGAGCATACTGAAAGAACAGACCTGAAAAGTGGGCCATTATAGAGTTAGGTTGAAACCTGGTGCAAAAGAAACTCTCAGGAACCTATAAGAATGACTCTAGCTAAGACTCCTATAAACTGTGGATAGTAAGTTCAAATTGGCTATCTCCTCTGTCCTGGCAAGACCTCCTTGGTGAGTTTAAAGCATCAATCCAGCCACACAACCTTCAATCTACATACTATCTTACTTATACAATGAACTATGGTAAAGGTGGCACAGAGACTGTGGGAGTAGCTAACTAAGGACTATTCCAGACTAAGGCCCATGCCAAAAAAATCAGCCTACCCATGACATTGTATGGAGTGCCAGGATCCAGAGGATGGATGGCCCAAAGACCTGGGTTAGTACCAAACATTACTGAAGGAAAAAAAGTCAATATAAAGATGCCTAACAGTATATTCTTAGTGTAGTGCTTAGCCCAAGAGTCATCAGAGTCTTCATCCAATAACTGGTGTAAACAGATACACAGACTCACAGTCAAACATTAGACGGAGCTCATGCAGAAGAGAGAGGAAGGATTGTAGGAAGGAAGGAAGGAAGAAAAAAAGAAAGAAAATATTCTACCCAAAATAGAAGATGTGGGAGGCACTGGAAGGAGAGAAGAAAGGGGAAATTGTGATTAGTATGTAAAATAAATAAATAAATAATAAGCAAACAAACAAATAAAACAATGAAGAAGATAGAAAGACACTCCACCAGAAATCATATAACTGCATGTTACATTGAATGGAGTAAAATAAATGAAAAAAAATATATTCCTCAAGTAAGTAATAAATTGATGTAAACTTGTCTTCCTTTTGGCAACGTTAGCAGATAGGTGGTCAAACCTTCCTTTTAGTTTGCTGAATGTCTTAATGTCAAGTTATAACTCTGTTAAAAGTGCAATTCAAGATATAGGGTATGGTAATATTTTAATAAAATAAGATTTGGGATAGTGTGTCTAATATAAATATAATTATAAATATATTATAACCTATTAAATCAAAAATAGTATTCATTTAATTATTTATTGTTTATTAAAGTGTATTAAATTATAAATGTAATATATAAATATAATATATATTTATATAATAAATATAAATAACATCAAACATTAAAAATATACCCAAACTTTCTCCTATTTTTTCTTAAAACAAGTCACTATAAGCCCCAAATATTATTTTTCAACACATCTACCAATTGACAAATAAATATGTATATGCATAATCAGCTTTCTTATGAAATGAAAAATTAGATTAAAATGACAAATGTAAAGACAAACAATGCTACAGAAAGTTTGCTATTAACTTCTGTAAAAAAATAAAGCAAGTTGATAAATATGATGTAATTTTTTCAGCAATCATATTTTTAACAAATTTACTTTGCTTTGAGCTGTATATGGTTGCTGTAAGTTTGTTGCATTTTTATACTACAAATTATCAACCTATTTAAGCATCCTATGTGAGCTGGCAATTTGGATTAATTATGCTCATAATTAGGGAGTAGTATTTTTAGTTACCTTGTTTCTAACTCATGGTAAATATTTGTTCAAGATTTCAGTGGTTTGATTCCTTGGGGTCATGCTTTAGATTTAAAACACACACCAATCTCCAAATTTGGTTTGTGAGTCTTACTCACATTGTGAGAGATTTTATGTTTACAGTAATCCTTTTAATAATAAATAAAATTTTCTTGGCTTTTCTAGTGACATATTTTGTAAATGAAACTTTAATGGCTTAATATGAAATTAGATTCCTGTTGTTAGTAAAAGTTCTGTATTTTTTTAAATAATTTACTGAATTGTTAATAAAAACCCCTGATAAAGGAGTGTAAGAAGATGTAATTCAGATATGATAAACTCTAAATTGGAAGTATATTTTATTAGAGAAGGAGCTCTGTGAACCTAGTGGCAGTGACAACATCTGATTTACCTGAAATTCACAAAACAAGGTAATAAACTACTTATTACTTTAGTAAACATCTTGAATTGCCTTTGTCTTTGAGTTTTACTAGTGTATCAAATATGTAATAAACCTATTAGAATTGAAAAGTATTAATTAAATACTTTTAATTTTAAAATATTTTGGCATTGTATATATAAGGGCTTCTCATTGAGATATTGTTAGACTGATAACTTTAAATGTTGTAAAATTAAAATCCATACATGAATGTCTCTTGAGTAATTCTTGTATTTCATCTCACTTAACAGGAATAAAATGAGGAAGATTAAAATAATTTGTATAGAGGAACATGTAACTGAATGCTTAGGAGTAATCATAGTAAGATCAGGGAAGAATATTGCTTCTGGTGTGTCTCTGCCAAAGACTTTCTATTCATAAGTTCCTATTTGCTTTGGTCATAATTTATAAAATATTAATTGGTTATAATTCTACTTTTGTTTCCTTTATTATACATTCTAAGTAAGTTTAAGAAAACATGACATTCAGAAAAAACAGCCTAAGTTTTGTGCACTTTTACTTTAATATGTAATACAGTATTTATTGCTCTTGATAACAAGATATATAATAACAGTGACATCAAAGCTAGTGACATACATTACATTTTCATGTGCAAGAAAGTGGACAATGGACCTTAAAAGACTTGTTGGAGCCATGTATGACTAGTTTAAGAAGAATTTCAACGCATGCTGACTGGATCCAGTCTACAATCTCAGTGAAGCCCCATTTGTATATTCAAAAACAACAACAACAAAAAAACCAGTAAGTGTCCTATTGTTAAGACATAAATAGTAAGTCATGTTCCATACAGTACTGTGACATGGTTATTAGATAGGAGGATATTAGGTTCAAGACAATTCAATTAAATGTGAAATTAATGCAAAAAGAAAGAAGAGAGAGTTCATAGATTAGTGAAGACAAAGGTGTATTACATTGAGATAGCAAGGAGTGTAAGACATATAATAACTATCTTATATATTATTGAACATGTAGTGTTTATATACCCAAGTTTCAATTATCAGAAGTATAAAGAAAAACTTTTGTGGGAAGAATTTTATCTTTACTTCTGAATGTCAAATTCCAAAATGAACATTATCAATATTTGAGATTTTAAAGCCATTTCAAAATAGTCAGAAACCTAATTTGTGAGATCCAGACTTGCTAGAAAATGTTAAGTAACCCTAACCCTAACCCTAACCCTAACCCTAACCCTAACCCTAAGTATTCCAAGATTAAAATGATTGGACCATTAAAATTTTGCTTGAAGATAAAATGCTACATTATATAACACATTCAGAAGTGGACCTTTGTCTTACATTCTCAACATCGAGTATCCAGACCAAACAGAATCCTGCAGAAGGAAATTTAAACCTAAGAAACAAGAAAGGGAATATAAAACAGGAGCCATGGATTTCATTGGAAAAATGGTGATTTACATTATAACTATCTTTTAAGACAGCCAGATCTTCCTAAATATTATAAATTAAATTACTGTATTTAAAACAAAATTTTTCAAAAGACAAGAAATATGGCTCTCTATCTTTGTATTAATGTTTTATGTGCAGAATGAGGGAGTGCTGAAAAAGAATGTAACCCTACAATCTTGCCTTACATTAGATGATTCTGTGGAGTGTGGAATATTGATTGTAGACTAAATTGTTCCTATGGTTCATGTCTCAAGATGGTAAAATATGTCTACAGTGCCAAATTCTTTTGCAAATTTTACTACTTTTAAAATTTTGTTTATATTATCATACTTTAAAATAATTGAAGACTTTACAACATTTTTCTATGCATATCCTTTAACCAACATGTACAAGAAGCTATGTATTTTTTCTTTTAGTAAGTACTTTAATGTTCATAGTAATAAATTTGAAAGAGAGGCAAATAGAAATAGACAATAAAACTCAATCACCAAACAATCTAATAATAAAATGTTTTAATTTTTGAGAAAATACCAAATATTCATTATAAAGGATTATTTGGGACTCTAAAGCCATTTTGCATAACTATTTATTAACAGCCTGTTTTAGAAGATCTATTCAAGTTTGGAGTGTAGGCTATCCCTGGGTCATAACATTGAAGTATTTATACTGTACTGATTTGACATCTCAGTGTATATTAAGTGAGAGGATGTTTTCCAATAATTGATCTATGAAACATATGTGTAGAAACAATCTATAATTCAAAATCACACTATAGTCTTTGAAAATTTATGTTGGTGGATGTCATACCATGAATTAAGATATATTCTATATCTGTCTTTTACTATCCACTGTATCCTGCTGTCTAAAATGAACTCTGATTTTTCTCCAATAGGACTCAAATGCAGCATCCAGGAAATCAGAGTACTGGAGTATTATTTATCTTCTTGGGATTCTCAGAGTATCCAAACCTACAAGTGCCTTTGTTTCTGATGTTTTTGATCATATATACCATCACTGTTTTGGAAAATTTAGGTATGATTTTGATCATCAAGATCAATGACAAACTCCACACTCCCATGTACTTTTTCCTTAGCCATTTATCATTCATTGATCTTTTTTACACTACCGTTATTGCACCAAGACTATTATACCTTCTGATAGCAGAGGACAGATCTATGTCCGTGAAAAGATGCATAATTCAATTTTACTTTGGCTGCGCTTGTGTGGTTGCTCAAACCTTCATGTTAGCAGTAATGGCCTATGATCGCTTTGTAGCCATTTGTAACCCTCTACTTTACACAGTGGCTATGTCTCGTAAGCTCTGTGCTCTCCTAGTAACTGGAACTTACCTATGGGGTGGGCTTTGTGCAACCACACTCACTTATTTTCTTTTGGTACTATCTTACTGTAGATCTACCACCATTAACCACTTTTGCTGTGAGTTCTCTGCCATTATCTCAGCAGCCTGTACTGATTCTTCCTTCAGCCAGCTGGTATGTTTGTTAGTTTGTATGTTCAATGAGATCTGTAGTCTCCTGATTATCATTGTCTCCTATGTTGTCATCTTTGTCACTGTCATCAAGATTCGTACTAAAGGAGCATTCCAAAAGGCTTTGTCCACCTGTGCACCCCACCTGACTGCTATCTCAT
>PVIH01019804.1:21254-34410 GCA_004025045.1 Sigmodon hispidus
TGTTAAGATAGTCACTGTGTTTTACAGCATGGTTATTCCTATGCTCAACCCTCTTATTTACAGCCTAAGAAATAAGGATGTGAAAGAGACTGTGAGAAAGTTAATCTACCTAAAAATCCTTTCTCACTCATAGGCACACACACACATACACACTCCAAAGTATTTTTCTTAATCTTTTATTTATTAAATTTCTAATATTCTAAAAAATGAAACAAAAATAAAATATTCTGAGAAATTTTGGGGATAATTTATGCATGTGCATGTGTATAATGGTTATATTATTTACTAGGAATAACTTTGTAGAGAATAGAAATTATGTTTTTTTTTTAATTTTAGAATGAAGAGAGCTAAATTCTATTTCTCCATGGATATCTAAATATAGCTTTTATTGTAGTTTATATTTTAATTTTTATTCTTCCTTTTCTCTGCTTTTTCTTATCATATACTTATTTTCTTTCTTTATCCTTTATATTGTCCCCTCTTGTATGCATGTTTGCATTTGTGTATATGCACCTTCACATTTATTATCTGAGTACATATGAAGGATAACTCTGTTTGTTTCTTTGGCAAACAATAATAAAACACAACCTTTATAGTATGAAAATTTCACATGAAAACTTCGAATTAGTTTTTTGCCTTCTCTCAATAAAAAAGAACTACACTGTGTTAATTATAATGTTTATAACTTTTTCCAACCACAGTATATAAATGCTGGATCAGGGATTATAGAATTTACTGTTGCCTACAATCTGAAACTTATATGTATAAAATTTTAATGATTAGAGCCTACAAGGATAGATGAATTTTTAATAACATGAACACATCAGTGCAGTATTTATGTTATTATTTGAAGCATCACCTACTTTTATGTGCCCTTTAAATATCTGCTTATCTGTACAAAAGCTAGCTTCTTTTCTACTTGGCAGCTCTGCAATGACATCCAAGTGTCTCCTCTTAATTTTACTTTGCTGTTTTAATTCACAAACTGTAAGGAAATTGAATTTTTAGGTAGAGCCATTCCCCATTCCCTTCAAAGTATGCTTGAGTCATTTATTCTTTGTGTTTATTTTATGAAAGAACATTTTATCTTTAATCACTATGTGTATGTTGGAGTGTGGATTTATGCACTTGAATACAGTAAACATGGACGTCACAGAAGTGTCTTGGATCCTTTGGAACTGAAGTTACAGTTAGTTGTGGGCTGCCCAATGTGGGAAGTGGGAAATGAATTCACACACTCTACAAATATTGTGTGTTCTTGATCACTGTGTCATCTTTGTAGATTCTGCTACTTGGCAAATCATTGTTGGCAAGAGTTATACTATAACTAATTTGTCCTGATCCATAATCATGTTTTCTAAAACGTAGTCTTCATAGGCTTCTTTCTTGTCAGGGTCAATGTCACACTTTGAGCTACCATTGATTCTTTGTGCTCTTCACTGACCTGAGACCTCTCACAGGATGAAGTTCACAAATGTTTACCTGAAAGCTTGTTGACACTGTTGCAGTATTCTATTCTGAATAAGGCATTGGCCAGAAGAATTTTTTTCTCCAAAACAAAATAACCTATTTTAATCACCATTATCATGATTTCAATGGTAGGATGATATACAACTGTCTATATGTACCTTCCATCTCACTGTCACTGAGATTTTCATGGTATCTGTCTTCTTTGTCCTGCTTTTTTTTTCTCAAAAATATTAAGGCCTTGTAAAAGATATTGTCTTTGTTTGACAGATCATCACTGAACTATGACCTAAGCAAAACGATGTGATAGACACAGATAATAAATAATAATTGATGTATTCTAGCATAGCATGTTAGAAATTTTATTTGGTTTTGAAAGTAACTGTCCTATTGCTCAATGTCAAATCATCTTATGAATGAAAGGCAATCCACTGATAAACATACCATTGATGTGTTATTTTACATTATAAAATTATCAGGACTACAATCACAGATGACTTTAAAGGAGTCAATGAATTAGATATTCTAGTATAAACATTTGATATCAGTAGACATTTCCATCTCCAAATAGATTAATATTTATTACAACTTATATCTCATGAAGTGCAATTATTTTGAGATATTCTCAAGTGCATATAACAGTAGTACTGAGTACTCAACTGTAACAAACTTCAGCACTTTTTGTAGCTGTAAGACAGCCTTCACTGAAGATTGTGAGATAAACTTTACTGATTTAGCCTGACAGTGATGAGTGTGTGTGTGTGTGTGTGTGTGTGTGTGTGTGTGTGTGTGTGTGTTGTTTCATGCTAAGCATCAGAATTAAGTCTGCATCTAGGTCCAATATCCTATCCTGGCATAGTCTTTGAAGTACTTTTACATTACCAGGCATAGATTCCTTCCTATGCCCTACAACGCATTCTGAATCTATTTCTAGAGTGGTTGTTTACCCCTAACACACTTATTTTTTTACAATTTTGTTTTCTTCTACAATTCAAGAAATAAATTGCCATGGCAAATTATAATTTATTGCATGTCTATCATCTATGGTTTTTAAAATGTTAAAATTAACAATGTTTTTAATATGACAAGTAAGTTCATTTTTTTATAATTTCATTACCCCAGTACATTATTTCTTATTAAAATAATATTTTAATGCATGTATTATTTATCAGATTGTTTGGTTAAATACATGTCATATCTGATTTATAGACTACCAGAAATTAAAAAAATGAAGTATCTCTATAGCCAAAGTACATAATTGATTGATATATTACTATTTGTTTTAGGCAACTAGAAAGTCTTGGATGTATAATTTGTTATAAATCATTACTAATAAAAGAAATGCAATATTTATTTTAGAAAAAAGAATTGACAGTTCAGAAATAGAATAGTGGAGTTTGTAATTTATAGTAGAATGAGCTTTGCATTACATTGAATTTTACCAAGATTTTGATATTTAAAAAGACCCAAATAATGATTAACAAGTGAGAGTAGCAGAGATATAATCATTTAGTTAAGGCAATTAAGCAGCTTATTAACAAAAAAAAATCAATCACTTCTATGTATCTAAATTTTCATTCTCCAATAAAAGAAAAAATTGCTTTATCATGAATGTGAGATTAAAAATAGTGCACATTGAATTTCAAGTATGAAATCTCCACTTAAATAGAAAAGGTATTGCTGCTTTCTTTATTATTTTATAACTCAATACTCAACCTCAAATTAAATAGATTTTGAATAGCCAGCCAACTTGGAGTTAAAGTCATTGTCTATTTTGTTGTCTATTTGTATTTTAGTTTTGTCAGTCATTATAGAAATTATAAAAAAATGTTGTACAATATTTTTGAAAATGAATGAGTATGTCATTATATGTTTTTACTGATTAGATTTCTGACTGTTGCTTTGACATCTTTGTTCCTGAGACTATAAATCAGGGGATTCAACATGGGAATGACGACTGTATAGAACACTGAAGCCACCTTGACCATAAGCCATGAGTTCTTGGTGTTTGGTACACAGTAGAGAAAAAGAATTGTTCCATGGAAAATACTAATGGCAGTCAGGTGGGAGGCACAAGTAGAGAAGGCTTTGCTACGGCCCCCTATAGAAGGCATCTTTATGACAGTGATGAAGATAAAAATATAGGAGGTGAGAATAATGACCAGGCTGCTTATTTCATTAAATGTAGCAGAGACAAAAATAATCTGTTGACTAATGTAAGGGTCAGAGTAGGAAACAGCCACAATAGCAGCATGCTCACACACAAAGTTATTTATAATATTAACACCTTTAAAGGATAATCTCAGCAAAAAGTAAGTAAGTGTCAGGGAACATATTAGACCCCAAGAGTATGATGCACCTACTAAAACAGAACACAACTTTGGGGACATGGCAACCGTGTAGGTAAGAGGATTACATACTGCAACAAACCGATCATAGGCCATCACGGCCAACATGTAGGTTTCTGTCACCACAAATGTACATGCAAAGAAGAACTGCATGATGCAGCCTGAGAAAGAGATTGTTCTGTCTTCTAAAATCAAGTTTTCTAACAGTTTGGGTGTCACAACAGTTGAGTAACAGAAATCCACAAAGGACAAGTGACTGAGAAAAAAGTACATGGGGGTATTGTGGAGCTTTGTGTTAACTCTGATGATGGCAATCATGCCCAAGTTTCCCAGCACAGTGATTGTGTATATGGTCAGGAACACAAGAAACAGGGGCACCTCTAAATCCGGGTATTCAGAGAAGCCCAAGAGGATAAAAATCACTGAAGTCGTCTGGTTTTCTTGGTCCCTGGAATAAAAAAAACAAAACAAAACAAAAAAAAAAAACAATGAAACACAGAAGAAATTAAATAAGACAGTTTAAAAAAATGTTAGAAAGATTAAAAATTACCCATTAAGAGCTATGTAGAGTTATATATCAGTAGTTGTTCGAATTTAAATTCAAAACACAGGATGACATGTTTTAATATATCCTTTTTCCTTTGTTGTACACTATTATATACTCCATAGTAAATTAAATGTACAAGATGAAAGATGGATCACTTACACATAAGATCAAATTTCATTATTAAATTATAGGAGGTGCTATTGCCTGCTGCAGCTAGCATAATGTGAACTTGTGGTGTATCACTTTCTAAAACTTTACTGAATTCTCTGTTCTTTCTCTGATCCTTATCTAATAAGATGTTAGCAACTTATGATTAAAAGGGTAATCTTTTCCACAAATGACAAATGTGGTTTCAACAACCTATGAAACATCTTTCCAACAGATATACCTTTGAAGACCACTTCTAATAGTCTGTGTTTACCTTAATGCACTTAGTGCTATATTTCAAAATCACCCATTTTGCCTCAAAAAGTGTCATCTATATTCAGTAATTTGATGGTGTCAGTAAAGAACAAATATATTTCTTCATTTCTGTTGAGATTCTTCTTGATTTTCTTTCTACATTTTTTTTATGTGCTGAATCTCCTATCACATGTTTTAGAAACTAAGAAAACATTATCATTTATATTTCCAGCTATTCTTTCAAAAATTAATATGAAATGAGATATATAACTATATATAATTATATTATGTATGTACTGAAATTGATTGAAATATATTTTAAACTATAATTAACAAGTAAAAATGCTTAAGAAGTATCATTCAAATAATAATAATACAGTGATACACATTATGACAAATTTATTTAGTTAGCAGGACTGTGTGGTTATCACAGAAAGTACATTTATATATAGATTTTAAAGCCTGAGAATATTAGGTTTATACATCACTTAAATTTAAAATTAAATGGAATGAGAGTTACATAAACTTACCACAGGGCAGATAATTTTGATGTATTCATTTATTTAAGACTTTTAAGGAAAATTAGTAGATTCTATATCTGCCTGTGCTAAGAATTCATTTTATTTTAAAGAATATAATAGAAAGCATGAAAATAAAAGTTTTGCTATAGATATATATCAAGGACTATTTTAGAAAAAAATAATTTCTATCACACAACCTTTACAAAAAAGTCTTAGTGATATCTGAGAGAAAGGGAAATGGAAAAAAGCAGCAACCAAGCAACAAACTGTGCCATACATATATATCACAGAGACCTTAGGGATGTTAACCCTAGAGAAAGCTACTCAAGAATTTCCCTGGAGGCATAAGTCAAACCATTAGATAAAACAAAGCCCCATGTGATGTTTTGTTTCTAATTTTATCTAAAATTGGTAACATTCTAATAGCCAATTTTAATGATTTAAAAATTTTATAAAATATTTTATAAGATACTATTATTCTTTAAATTAAATACCTACAAATAGCTTTAAGTCACCTATAAATCAACACATAAATGGACAAGTAATATTAATGGTATCAGAAGGCATCTTACAAGTTTCCAAAAGAGGAGAGAAATCAACAGTCTTGTCTAGCAATGACTCCTTAAACCTCAACAATAATCATGATTTCATGATAACCATAAGGGTAAAGTATTAGCATACATATATTGGCAGTGACCAACAGTTCTCTATCTATACCTATGATCCACTCATCAAGCAAGAAGCCATGCCTAATACTGAAAACCTAAATAATAATTAAATTATAGTAGAGTCATGCATGGATCTTGGAGTAGAACCTACCAGCACCACTTTAGTAAACCAAAACAATGTATAACTACATTCTAAATATTTGTCCTTATACACAGGTCATCAAGAGTACTTTGCCACAGTCAGAGAACAGTATGGAAAATCACAACCAACCAATATGCAGAGATATGAATCCCAGTTCTATAAAACAGCTCCCAGAAGTAAAGCACAGGGAATATTTCAGAAGAGAGTACACAAAACTGTTTAAAGCCATAAAATCATGAAATTTGTTGTGAGATTGTGTGTCTCTCTCTTAGTAATGTGCATTCATAAAGTCTTACTAACAAGACTGTCTAAACATAAGACTTCCAAAGACAATAGACATGGAGAAATAGCTACTGAAAAGATTATGAGTCCTCAACCTTATACAAAGAACTACAAATAATTAAGGAATTCTGAAAGTGGAAGACACAGTGGTCTCAGGTAAGAACATAAAAACTGATTATTCATTAACAAATGGTCGGGCCTTGAAAATATTCATACAAGTAATGGTATGATTAGATAGACAAATTATTTGCTGAACAAGTTATATTTAGAACTCTCTCTTTTTTATATTATAAATATATAATATAATATATATATTAAATGTAATTATTTACATGTAATGGCAATTATCGCCTAAAGAGTCATTTATTTGAAAGAGAGGCAAGGATTGAGAAATGAGACAAAAGAGAAAAACAGAAGAAAAAATGAGGTAATTATAACCCCAAAACTAAAGGAAAAATTTAAAAAGCTAACCAGTTCCAGTTGCAGAAGATCCAACGCCCTCTTTTGACTTCTTTGGACATTGCATGCATGCAAAGAAAATATATATCTCCTTAAAATATAAGTTAAAGCTTTTCAACTTAAAAACAACATTGCAAACTTTCACACATGGATTTTTACTTTGAGAATATTAGTTTCACGCATTGCTGTCCTTCAAAAATAGAGAAAAATTTTATTTATTTATAAAGATTTTTTATTTCAAAACTCATTTTTTTAATAAAGTCTCATTTTTTATCCATGTATCCCCTTGTTCAAACTCCCTTCCCCCTCCCAACCCTTCCCGGTCACTCTCACTTCTCCCATCTCCTCATTTCCTCCTCAGTAAGGGCAGGAGGCAGGAGTCTTTACAAAATTGGTGCTCTTGAGTTATTTTTGTCAGAAAGCCATAAAAATAACACAATTTAAGGCAACTCAACACAATATTTTGCCCACAATGACAGTAAACACATATCAGAGAACATATACAAATCAAATAATCAGATGCACAGCAAGTTATCATCACCTACTATTAGGGAAATGACAAAACCACAACAGGAACAAGTCACTCACTGATTTTTGAATAAGAAATTTTTTTTTCTTTTTGATTGTTTGCTTGTTTTATTTTGATTGGGGGCTTTGAGAAAGTTTTTCTCTGGTAACCCAGCTTGTCCTGGAACCTTTTCTGTAGACCAAGCAAGTTTTGAATTCATTGATCCTCCTACTTTGTCCTCCTGAGTGCTGGATTAAAGGTATATCCTGTCACCACCTTTTGAAAGCCAAGTGTGGTGGCACATGGGAGGCAGAGCCAGACAGAGCTATATGAATTCAATAGAAGCCTGGTCTATATAGTTCTGGGACCAACAAAGCTATTAAACGGAGAAACTTGGTTTCAGTTAAAAAAAAAAAAAAAAAAAACAGATTCAATGCACTTCCCATCAAAATCCCAACACAATATTTTATGGACCTTGAAAGTGGAATAACAGGAAAGTCAGAATTGCCAAACCAATTTTGCTCAACAAAAGAACCTCAAGAGGCATCACCATCCCAGACTTCAAGTTATACTATAGAGCTACAGTAATAAAAACAGCCTGGTACTGGCATAAAAACAGACTTGTATCGATCAATGGAATCAAACTGAGGACCCAGGCATTAATACAAGAACCTATAAACACCTTATCTTCAACAAGGAGGCCCAAAATATTCAATGGAAAAAAGATAGTATATTTAACAAATGGTGTTGGAATAGCTACTTGGTAGTGTGTAGAAAAATTCAAATATATTCAAGCCTGTCGCCCTGCACAAAACTCAAAATCCAAGTGTATCAAAGACCTCAACATAAAATCAGCCATTTTAAACTTGATAGAAAAGAAAGTGGGAAATACCTTCCAAGAAATTGTCACAGGCGATCTCTTTCTAAATATAACACCAGTGGCACAGACACTAAAAACAACAATCAATAAATGTGACCACCTGAAACTGAGAAGCTTCTGTAAAGCCAAAGACACTGTCAATAGGACAAAACAACAGCCTACAGAATGGGAAAAGATTTTCACCAACCCTACAAGTGATAGAGGACAGATCTCTAAAATACATAAAGAACTCCAGAAACTAGAGCCCAAAGCCTTGAATAACCCAACCAAAAATGGTGTTCAGATCTAAAAAGACAATTCTTAGCAAAAGAATTACAAATGACTGAAAGGCACTTGAAAAAGTGCTCGACATCTTTAGACATCAGAAAAATGCATATCAAAACAACTTTGATATATCACCTTACATCTGTCAGTTTTGCTAAGATAAAAGACACAGATGACAACCTATGCTGAAGAACATGCTGAGCGAGGGGAACACACCTCCATTGTTGGTGGAAGTATTAACTTGTTCAGACACTTTGGAATGCAGTATGGTGGTTTCTTAGAAAACTGGGAATTCATCTCCCCAAGGATCCAGCAATACCACTTCAGGGTGTATACCCTAAAGACCCACATTCACATTCCAAAAACATTAGCTCAGCTATGTTCATAGCAGCATTATTCATAATAGCAAGAACCTGGAAACAACCTAGATGCCCCTCATCTGAAGAATGGATTAATAAAATGTGGTACATCTACACAATGGAGTAGTATTCAGCAGAGAGAAAAAATGATATCCTAAAAATTTGCAGGCAAATGAATGGATTTGGCAAATATCCTCCTGAATGAGGTATCACAAACCCAGAAAGATAAGCAGGGCATGTACTCAATCATTAGTGGACTCTAAATAAGAAAGCAAGAGCCAATGCATGTGCAAGCTGCAAACCACAACCACTGAACAGCTTGGGATCTGAAACACCCTGGAGTGACACCTTGGGTCCCACTACCTCTAGAGGAATGCCTGACTCAGTCATGATGTTGGGGTGAGGAAACTGGATCTGCCAGGACTGGATGCTGTACTAAGCCATATTGGGACTTGGGACCTCCTGCCGTTGCTGGGGAGAAGATGGGAAGATGTGGAGAAGAGAGTGTGACTGGAGGGAGTGGGAGGGGGAAGGGAACATGAACAAGGATATACACAGAAAATGTGAGTTTATTCATAATAAAAAAGGGAGATCAAAGTGGCCTCTGAGTATTATTGCAGAAGATGTAAAGCTGTGATATGCCTAATATGTCTTGGAAATAAGCATGGTGTTCCATCAAATAATCCATGGACAAATTCCACATGCACAGCAGTTCTAACTCTATTATCTGTTTCTGGATCATCTTATTCAGAAGAAACAAATAATAGAACCAAAGCAGGAAGCCATCAACATATACTAATCTTCCAATGTTAATAATCTATGTAGATATTAATATAATCAGCAACACAAAAAACCCACATAATATATAACTACAACCTTGCATGATACTCATTAGTGTCAAGTTCATGAATACAAAAAATATCCATACAGCTTATCAGGCACTGAATCTGGGAAAAAATCATTCAATATGTACATGGTTTCAGTCAAAATTGTACATTTTTATGTGATCATGGGATAAATTTATGTCCAGGGTATTTTAGAGGAAGATATTAAAAAACAAAAAACATAGTTACAAAGAAATTAACTGGCAAAATATGTGAGTAGATTAAAAATAACTAAATTATAAATATATTAGAGTCTTGTGATATCCTATTAAGACAACTTAAAGTATCCATTTATGATGCTTATCTTTTACACAGTTTTATATGTTTGTGAGCTTAGCCTTGAAGAGCTGAGCCATCTCTCCATCTCCACAGATTTATATAATTATCCCAAGTATTGTAAACTCTTAAAACTGTGTGTTAAATAAGTGCATATTTTAATCTCAATGTATGAAAGTCATAATGCGTTCAATGTTAAAGGAGTTAATTAAAAATCATATCATTTAAAGGAAGGAAGGCTAACTGCCACAGACTCCTTATGTGTTGTCCTTAGATAAAGACATTTGAGCAACAGTGTTTAAGTCACAAACAATGAAAGTTCTCATTTTGCCCTGTGTTTCAAAAAGGATGCTTAAAATTAGCATTAATACATAATTTGTGAGTGTCAGATGGTAGTAGTAGGTTTCATATATGGATAAATATAACAAAGTTCTAGTAGTTATCTGCACCATTAACCAAAAGCATATATTTAAACATATTTTATGTCTCATGATTTCTAAGTTTACATTTGCATATTATACATTTATATACTTATAAATCAGTGAAAATATTAATATTACCAAGGCAAGTGCTATTACTCTTTAACAAGTGGAATTTCTTTTTAGAGGCTCTAATCATACTACAAATGTCTTCACAATTGCTATGAGATTTTGGTTTTGATTACAAATTCCACTAGGTGGCAGAATGACACCATAATTCTAATAATGAGAAACCACAGCCTTAAGAAAACATTCTATAAGGGTCTGGCAACAAGGAGTTTAATTATACTCCAGTAAATAAATGAGCAGCATGAATGGGCATTTTTGTAAATGGGGAGATCATAAGAGTGGGTATAAATCTGAGAGGTCTGATAACTGAGTTTGATGGGGTGCATGATGTGAAATCACCAAATAATAAATAATTAAATTTAAAAAATAATAACAATGAATACAACATCATTTGAATTTTTATTGAAGCATGGTTACCCATCCCACTGCTGTTTCAATTAATGGATGGTAAGCAAATCTTTAGAAATAATAAAAGATATGACTGAATTCAAATGTTCACCACATATATGTATCCCCTACCTTTGTTAATTTTGACTAGAAATAATGCTTTGGCTCATCGTCACTCAAATAATTTTTTTAAAGTATGATTTCCTACAAAATAACAACTACAATATAACTGAAATATTAATTTGAAGCTATAATATTTACTAAATTTAAAGTCATTACTAACCACATTTATTTATTATACATGTGAGCACTTAACAACTGTGGTAGAATGTTCTCTGAAATGCAAATTAATAGTCATCTATGATAACCAAACTTCTGTCATGTTAGTAAGGTTTTTGTAGGTATACAATGATATATTTCAATTAGATAGATAGTCTTCAAACACTTCAAAGACATGTAGAATATGGCATTTAAAATATTTTAAGAAATTAGAATTTTCTGGACAGTGAGACAGGTCTGCTCCTGGCAGCATCAATGTATTTTAGAAAAATAATGGGCATTGAAGAAACTTCATGTGGAATTTACTTTGTGGCAACAGTTAGCCACTGGACAAGGAACTGTTCTGGTATTGACTGCTTGATAGTATGCTATATAAACTGGACATGCAGGTTCCATAGGAAAATGACCTCTGAATGTTGGCAGAACAAGCCGAGATGGTCCTTCAGGTTCCTGCTTTGCAGAAAACATTGTCAGGCATCCTTCTGTACACAAGAAGAAGTGACTGACAGACTGTGTCAGATTTCCTGCATCACTGAAAGGTATGCCAGAGACTTTGGACCATAAAGGCTGAATATGGTGCCCCAACGTTACAAAGGAACTTTGGGTGACTGTCCAGGCAGACAGGTGTCATCTCTGTCATTTTCTAGACTTTGGAAGTTTCTTGCACTTCCTGCTTATTTGGATAATATTATATCCTTCAGTGGTCTTTGGGCTGAAGGTTTAATAATTATAGGTATAGTTCTTTTTAGTTTAAGAGGTATATTAGATATGAAACTTTAGACTCACAAGGATAAAGTAGATAATAGAATATTTTCTTTAAGTTTGTTAATTACAAATAGACTAGATATTGTAACTGTAATTTTTGCTTGAGAGCTGTTTTGTTGTAATTTTTCTATATGGAAATTGAAACATTTCTTTTTTATTAGAAAGATAAGAGGAAGTGTGGTGGAATGTTCTCTGTATGCTGAAAATAAAGGAACTGGTTTGGCCTATGTGGAATGCCATGGAAGTGGGTGGAGGATCAGAGGAGAGACAGGTAGAAGGAGAGTGTAGTTAGCCAGTCTACATCCGACCCCAGAATAAGAGACATGTAAGAAATACAGGTGAGCCAGGGGCTGGGACACATGGCAGGTAGATTATAGAAATGAGTTGAATTAATATGAAAGAGCTAGCTAGTAATGTGCATGAGACATGGCCAAACAGTATGAACTTAAGTGTCTGATTCATTTCTTTCAGGGGAAAAAGCCTCCGTGGTCCAGGTCTGAACCTTCGACCCCAAATGGGTAGGGGAAACTTTTTACAACAAACAACAACATTGACTTGTAAATTTACTGCTACCACACAATTATTTTGAATTATAAGAAAGTCTTTTTGATTTATGATGAGGGTGAATAAGAGAAGAATCACTACCTATACTTAAGTAATTATAATTATAAATTGTCTTTAAAACTGTTAGAATCTCAGGGGCAACAGCCTAAGACTGAAAGTTAAAGACTGGAATACAATAACCTAAGCAAGTGGAATGTCAAAGCAAGTGCAAGTTGCTACACTGTTGTTAGTGTAAGCATTTTTTTTAAGTTTTATTTAATTATATGATATACATTTGTCTTAGTTTTTTAAAGATATAGTAAAATTCTGCAGTAAGTCCCTATTTTCTTGTGTTTGTTTCTGTTATACTTGGGTTTTTATTTTTATTTTTATTTATTTATTTATTTATTTTCTCTCTTTATTTTGTATTTATCAAAAAAAAAACACAGTAAAAAGAATTTAAAATGTGGAAGAGTTAACAATAACTATACAGAGGATAAGAATGATAGGCATGGCTTATCAAGGGAAGAAATACAAATAAGATTGCTACACCTATATTTTCTTTGTGTTCATCTTTCCCTCTGATTTTTTTTTTCATCCCTGTATATCCTTATTCAAGGTCTCTTC
>PVIH01019805.1:0-34311 GCA_004025045.1 Sigmodon hispidus
TGGTTTGCTGATTGGGCATGTTTGGCTTTTTTTCTTGTTTGTTTGTTTAGAGACCACTAGTGAGTGAGTACATCCCCTGCTTATCTCTCTGAGTTTGTGATACTTCGCTCAGGAGGATATTCTCCAAATCCATCCATTTGCCTGTGAATTTTAGGATATCATTTTTTCTTATTGCTGCGTAGTATTCCATTGTGTAGATTATATTTCTAAAGTTGGCTACCAAGGTCTAATCTCTTATTTGGCCACCTCCTCTTCCTGAGGCTATCAAAGTATCGAAGTCCACCAATCAAAAACCCACTTTGTTCACCTAGTTAACATGGCCAATTAAAATTAAACAACTCATTCTAACAATGTTTTTCTTTTTTAGCTTTATAAACCATCATTTGCCTATGGGGCACATTTGTCTTCCTTGTATCCTTCATCCCCCTGGGACAAATATTCCTGCCCCATCTCCCTTGCTCCATTTCCCTTCTCCCTCATCCTCTATCTCCTGTCTTTGTCTCTTATTCCTGCCCTCTGTCCCTCTGGGGCAAATAAATTTCCTTTGTGCTGAGAACTTGGTCTTGGGAATCCTGAGCCAATACCAATCACTTCACAACCAATGCTCTTAACCGCTGAGCCAGCTCTCCAGCCCAATAAAATATTAAATAAATAAACAAAATTACATAAATTGTTAAAGTTGGGAATGTTGGCATACACCTTTAATGACAGTATTAGGGAGGCAGAAGCAGGTGCATCTCTGAGTTCAAGGCCAGCCTGGTCTATAGAGTGAGTTCCAAGACAGGCAGGGCTATACAAAGAAACCCTGTCTCAAAACAAAACAAACAAACAAACAAAAAGAAAAGAAGAAATTGTTGGGGCTAGAGAGATGTCTCCATGGTTAAGAAGGTTCAGTTCCTACTACCCAAATGGCTGAAGTTACAGGCAGTTGTGAGCCGTTTAATGTGGGTTCCAGAAAGGAAACTTGGGCTCTCTTGAAATTTGTAAAGCAGCTTCTTCTGAGATTGAAATATTCCATCCAGGAAGGAAGTTCTTTCAACCAGAAGGTAAACAACTCAAAATACCTTCAGGAAGTCCCTAAAACTGAGCAGATTCACGAGGTTCCCCCTCTCAAGAGTACATAAGCTAAACTACAAAGAAGACTCAGACCAGATCACCTTCCTGGAAGAAGCAGAAACTAGTAGAGCAGTGTGGAAGAGGTATAGAGCAACCAAATTACTTGGAAGAGACAGCTTCTGGGAGCTGTCACCCATGCAAGGGTTGGCTTTTGTGATGCAGCAGTCTTGGAGTCATTTACGCGCCCATAACTAACCCCAGTGAAATGCCTCTGTTTTCCAAGTTGAGCTTTGGTGGTATCCATACTTTGGTGTACTGTGGGCTCCCTATCTGGAATGTGCAGATGTGTATGCTACAACTCCCCAGGAAGAGGTTTGTTATGCAGCAGAACTACAAGTATTCTTAACCACTGAGGCATTTCTCGAGCTCATCATTACTCTATGTAAAGAACAAACTTTTAGCTTTGAAGATTACTTTCTGCTGTATATAGTACTTTCTGTATCATTGATGATTGTAGTTTATTATTTCCACTTCAAGTTTTGTTTGCTCTTCTTTTTTACAGCTTCATGAGATAAAAATTTTTCTAATGTATTCAGTAAATAAAGGCCATGGGTTTTCTTCTAAGCACACTTTGCTTTGGCTATGGTGTTCCATAAATATTCGCCAAGTCAAGTTACTAATAGTGTTTGGCTTTTGTCTTTCTTTTAATAATTGCTGAATGATGTGTGTTAAAACTTACAATTAAGATGGTCAATTTGGCTGGGCAGTTGAGGCACACACCTTTAATTCCAGCACTCTGGAGGCAGAGGCAGCTGGGTCTTTGTGAGTTTGAAACCATCCTGGTCTACAAAGCAAGTTCCAGCATAGCTAGCACTGTGCAAAGAAACTCTGTTTTCAAAAACCAAACCAAACCAAACAAACAAACAAAAAAAAAAGGATTATAGATTGATTTGTTCACTACTTCCTTTGGCTTAGTTCATTTTGACTTTATAAATTTTATTTTATTTTGAGATTTGATTTATGTGTATGGGTGTTTTCCTGCATGTATGTCTGTGTAGCATATGTATACAGTACCATTAGAGTCCAGAAGAGGACACTGGATTCTCTGAGACCAGAGTTAGAAATGGTTGGTGGCTGCCAGATCTGTGCTAGGAATAGAATCTGGGTCCAATGAAAGATCAGCCAGTGCTCTTAACTGCTAGATCATCTCTTCAGCTCCTATTTATTTATTTAGAGGTAGAGTCTCACTATGTAGCCAATGAGCCCAACCTGAAACTCACTCTGTTGACCAGTCTGGCTTCTGATTCTGAGAGATCTTCTTGACTCTGCCCACTGAGTACTGGGATCAAACTTGTGTGCCATCCCACCTATCAACTTTATACATTTTAAAGTTATAGTATTATATCCATATTAATTTAGAATTCTTAGTTCTCACTATTGAAACCAACAGTCTAATTATGCAAAGCCTTACCTCACCTGGATGTACTGTTCTAATATACCATAACTGGAGTTGCATACTGACCTCTTATGGTTCTTTAAAATTATCTATACCATTGCTTCAAGAATGTTTCTAATGAACAAAGTATAATTTAGTCTTATATATAAAAACTCTGATATATAGATAGCTTTTTAATATTTTTAATATAGCTTAGTGTAAATGGATTTTCTATCTTTGTTTTAAAATCAGTGTCTCCTTCTCCATGCTCCTTCCCTTTATATGGAGGTAAGGAAGTATAGGCAGCTCTTTATGTAATGGCAAGCAGAACACAGACAAAGGGGGCTGGCTCCCAGTGACTCTATTAGCAGGGCTTAAGATTCAAACGTTCTACAATCTCCCCCAAAGTGTCACCATCTAGGGGTCACTTGTTCAAACATACGAGCCTGTGGAGGTACAAGTCATGACAATCTTGACCTGATATTTTTATTTGCATGGGTGTTTTGCCTGCATGTATATCTATGTACAGCGGTGGGAATTTCTGGAGTTGGAGTTACAGACAGTGGTGAGCTGCCATGTGAGTGCTGGGAATTAAACCTGGGTCCTCTGGAAGAGCAGCCAGTGTCCTTCCTTAATCAATGCGCTTTCTCTCCAGCCCTTGATCTGATTTTTTTATTATCTTTTAGCAATTACAAAATTATTCATCTAAAATATTAAATCCTCCTATTCAGGGATACAGTAATTTTCTTTTCTCAGGTCATGTCAAGTACTCAGGGAGTTATATGTTAACCCCGCAAATTCTAGCATGCAATTTTATTTGGAAATGAGGTCTTTCCGTAGAGATTTAAGACAGCCACGGATGAGATATACAAGATTATTGTGTTTCCTAAATCCAATAGGAGACAGAAAAGGATACAGAAGTACAGAGAAAGCATCCAATTGAAGACAACTCTCCACACTGCAGAGAGATTCTGAATTGACAGAACTATGGGAAACAGATGGAGTTGTGTAGAGAATATTGCCTTTAGAGCTGCCAAGAGAAGCCAATCAACAAAGCCCTTCATTCCCTCAGGACTCAGGTTCTGAAATGAGACAAAACATCTTCTTACTCTTTCAGGCATTCCAATTGCAGGTGACCTGTGTCAGTCATAGTAACCCAATGCACCCTGGGAAAGTTTTAGAATTCATTAGTATAAATCTGGAATTTTAAAGTTAAATTCATTTCTAATCTTAAGTAGTTCATATTGCTATTTTGAATAAAATCTTTGAGGATTTTAAAATTAAAGTTATTTGTATTTCTTGAAACAGCATCTCTTATGTAATTTTGACTGCCTAAATTTTACCCTGTAGTCTACTCTAGACTTGAACATCCCCCATCTCCCTGCATTTGTCTTGCTAAGTGCTAAGATCACAAGATGTATCACCATACCAAGCACAAATTAAATCTTTAAACTCCCAGTCAGTCATCTGACCACTGCTGAGGACACAGAAAAACAACATTTTTTTTTTTTTTGCGGGGGGGGGGGGGGGGGCGGTCTACAGTGAGGCGTTGAAGATTGACCAAAGTGCAAGCTATCTTTGTTAATAAAGTCTTACTATCTAGATCTGGTAGGCAACAAAGAGTTGTGGCAATAGCCAGGGACCTTCCTAACCAGTAACTCCTAAGGCATATGCCATTCTGTCACTGGAAATTTTCTTTGATAACTCGGAATCAGCATCATCTGCCCATGAAGGAAATCACTGCTCAATCTTTTTTTAAAAAATATTTTTATTATTTTATATGCATTGGTGTTTTGCTTGCATGTCTGTGAGGGTGCCAGATCTTGAAGTTAGAGACAGTTGTTAGCTGCTATGTGGGTGCTGGGAATTGAACCTGGGTCCTCTAGAAAAGCAGTCAGTGCTCTTAACCACTGAGCCATCTCTCCAGCCCCCACTGCTCAATCTTTATATATCTGTATATATAAAAGTGAATGTGTGTGCTTTCAAATGTATTTATTTTATGTGTATAGAGTGTTTAGCCTCTAAGTTTGTCTGTTCACCCCATGCACAGAGCCTGTGGAGACCAGAAAAGAGAGTTGGATCCCCCAGGACCAGAGTTACAGACAGTTGTGATCTCTGATACGGATGCTGGGGATTGAACCCAGATTCTCCAATAGAGCAACCAGTGCTCTTAAGCACTGAGCCATCTCTCCAGCCCTTGTATAGTATATATGTATATTATTTATATATTCTTTATGCATAGTTTATATATATGAAACCTCTGTCACCCTTCTAACTCCATCCCCACTTAAAATTTTAGGTCCTTAGATCTTCTCCGCTACATATTTCCTATGCTCTGGGAGTTCTTTTGTTTTCACTCTATTCAGAACTCGTGTGTGTGTGTGTGTGTGTGTGTGTGTGTGTGTGTGTGTGTGTGTGTTACAGATCAGCCCAGAGCCTCCTCCATGCAAAGCATGTAGTCTACCACTGAATACATCAGCCATACTATTTCTTTTAAAATAAATTTCAGTATGTTTTTCCCTTTAAAAATATCTATTTTACCTATTATATTATACTGTCATTATTTGAGGACAATTTTTTTTTAAAAAATCTAGGCCTTTAGGCTAATGTAATTTATAGTGATTATTTCTTAAAAATATTTTTTAAATTAGTTAAAGCCTGTGGATATAAAAAAAAGAAAGGTAAGTATAAATGTGATTATCATTTAGCAGTTTTAATTTAAGCCAAAATTTATGCTAAGATGAAACTATTTTTCTTTCTCTCTAATATATATTATATATACTAAAATTTCACCTCTCATATAAAGTCTGGGGGTTGTTCATTACTGTGTCTCTTGTTCTACATACATTGACATTTCTTTCCTAATAAAGGTGTTGATGTTCTGCCCACCTTTCCAGGAGATATTTCTGCACTTTGTCATTTCGGATTTCTATTCCCTCTTTCTTTCTTTTGGTGACTGCATTGTTAATCTCCATAAACTACTTCTTTCCAGCTTCTCCCTTGTCATGATGGTCTCTTCTGGTTTAAAGATTATAAGTAGCAACTCCTCTTAGAGACACTAAGGGAAATTTCTTGTGGTTTCTTATGTCTTATAAATTCCATTTAGCTCTTTTGATGCATATTGTGACTGTTCTCACTAAAGCTACTTACAGAGATCTTCCCTATGATCCATTGTCTTTCACTTTTCATTTTTTCTGTGAGTATGACGTAAGCTGTTTTCCTTTGCCCTGAATTAGAGCTAGGTGCTGCATATGTGGGTAGACAAATGCCAGGAGTCACTTTAGGGTGTTAGGGGCAGATGGTCAAGACAGGCATTTCCCCAAATACCAGAGCAGATGAGGGTAGTTCTTCCTGGCGCTTTAACTTCCACTAGCATGGTTATATTAAAACAGCACATCCTTCCTAAATTTCCCAGGCATATGTCCACCTCAGCCTTAGAACAATAAGACAGAGGAACCAGAGTCCAAGGTCGGAAGGACTCCATTTGTCCTGGCAGACTCCGTCAGTCTTGATGGCACACACCCTTCTTCAGAGTGTGACGGCTGAGAGTAGAATATGCCGGTCCACATTTGTAAACTCAGCACTTGGGAGAGTGAAGCAGAAGGATTATTAATCCAGTCCAGACTGGATTTAGCTGGAAACCCTGACTTAAATAAGCAAGCAAGAAAAAATAGAAGCAAACAATAGCAACAGCAAACCTACAACAACAAAGCTGAAGTCGGGTCAGTTGGGAAGATGTACCCCTTAGGAAACCCAGTGAGTTTTGAATTGTAAATTGGTTTGTTTGTTACGTGTTATGCTGGAGATCAAGCTAGACTCTCAGAATTTATGATCTCAAGTATCCTAGGTGAGGACTCTGTCACTAAGTTACACCCTCCAGTGCTCATATGTTTTTGGCTGATAATTAAGCCAATAATAAATGTCTGCAATTATCAGCAAGTGTGATTAACCACATTTAATGAGTGAATTTGATAAAGCAGTGTGATGGAATCAGAGAGCAGAATGATGAAGTGAATCAGCTTCCTCTAAACATGTTGCAGATCTCGGAAGCTCAGCTACAGAGTGAGCAAATGAGTATTTCTGACCTTTTAACTGTGGTCCCACTCTCAGCTGTGAAAAGAGAGTGGAGGGAGAGGCTTAAAGAGGAAAGGCTCGGTCAACTGAAACCACTACAGTACGGATGCAGCCGGGGTTAGGGTCCACCGAAAAGCTCCATTAAGATGAGCAGCACATCAGGGGCTGGAGACTGACTGACCCATTGGTTCAGAGCATTGGCTGGTCTTGCAGAGAGGATCAATTGCCAGCACTCACATGGTGGTTCACAGCATCCATAACTCCAATTCCTGGAGAGCTGGGCTCCTCTTTTGACCTCTGCAGGTATTAGGCAGGCACATGATACATGCAGATTCTCTCTCTCTCTCTCTCTCTCTCTCTCTCTCTCTCTCTCTCTCATAACATTCATACACATAAAATAAAAACAAACAAAAATTTTAAAAGACCATAGCATTATCATGGAAGGATACTATGACTGTAGAAAAGAATATTAGGAGTTTTACAAGGGGCTCTGCTCACTTTCTCTCTCCCTTCATTTACAGAGTTCTTACCCACTTCAAAGACTTTCCTGGGTGCCCATAGGGCTGAAAGTTCTGCCAAATTGGAACCTTCGAAACAGATGAAGATGTTTAACACATCCCAAGCACCGTAAGATTAGATGCGGATAGATGTCAACCACATCACAATGCTGATGGGATCGTTCATTTCCTTCCCTCTTAGCAGAATAACTGTCATTTCCAAATGCAGGTCAGTTGTTCAGTCCTAACAAATGTTGTAGAAATCAAAATACAGCCTGTTTCCCTTATCCAGCCTCCCATCAGTGTCTCAGCTGTAATGTTTAATTTTCATTTCCTCTTTTCAATTGACATCTTAACCTTGTCAGGGAGGCCTGATTAGCCTTTCCAGGAGATGCTGTTACTTCCTTATTCCTGAATAAGGGCTAGAATTTCATTTGGAAAAGAAATTCCATTGGGCTTGATCAATAAACCTCAAAGAACTGAAAGTCAAGAATGACCTGTTATCTGGCTTTAAAATGTGCATCATGTCTGTGATTTGTGTCCTCATGTTAGTTTAGGGTCTACTGGTTATTTGATTATCTATTGCTAAGATCTAAAATGGATTTAATTGCAAAAAGAATCAATACTTGCACTAAATGTTTAAATACAGAACACTAACAAGACTGAGTTTTCTCAATTGAATTATAATTTACTTTATATATTTTAGAAGAATGGGCATTTTTAAAAAAGATGAAAAATCTGCTATTTTATTTTATTTATTTATTATACAGGGTCTCACTAGGTGGCCCTGGTTATCCTGGAACTAACTATGTCTTAGATCAGACTGGCCTCAAACTCACAGAGATCCACTTGTCTCTGCCTCTCAAGAGCTGCAACTAAAGGCTTGCTTCACCACACCTGGAAAAATGTATTATTTTAAATGTCTATGTAAATTGTTTTCAATAGCCATGGACATGACAGTATCACTGGTGGAAAGGCTTCTTATGACACTTACGTAGTAAGTGATCTTGATACACAATCCTGTTGTTGTTGTTGTTGTTTTTAATTTAAGTTCTCAAGTGGTCCAGGTTGACTTCAATAGGCCTACTATGTAACTAAAATAGGTTTTTAATTTCTGATCCTGCTTCTGTATCCCAAGTGCTGGAATTCTAAGAGTGCTACCACATCCAGCATAGCTCTCCAGTTAGAAAGTTATAATAATAATTGCTACCCATTTTAAAAGAGCGTTTCACTGTATCCTTCTAGCTGACCTGGAACTCATTCTATAGACCGGGCTTGACATAAATTCACAGAGATCGACCTGCCTTTTCTTCCTAAGTGCTAGAATTAAAGGTGTGTGCCACCATTGATTGATTGTGTGTCTTGTTTTTTGTTTGGCACGTACTAGATGCTTGATACTATTATTTTATTTTTGCCATTTAATTTTCATAACAGAACATGAAAAAGGTGATAAGTAATTCAAAAAGAATCTGCCTCCTACCATGTCACAAGTGAGCTGAAGGTTAGGTCTACAGAGGACAGATGTAAACCTATAACAAGTATGTAGTTTAAACACACACACACGCACAGGCACACAGACACACACTCACATACTAGGGTCTTGCTTGTGCTACTATATACTGTACTGCTAAGCCACACACATCTCCAACATGATGTGAGATAATTCAAGTTTTGATCCATCTTTAAAACAGAAAATGCCCAAAAGTATGAAGTCTTAGTTACTTTCCTACTACTGTGAAGAGACACCACAACCAAGGCAATTTATATTAGAAAGACTTTATTTGAGCTCACAGTTCCAGAGAGTTAGAGTCCATGGCCATCATGGTGGGGACATAGAAGCATGACTCTAGAGCAATGGCTGAGAGTTTACTTCTCATCCAGAAGCATGACACACAGAGAGAGAGAGAGAGAGAGAGAGAGAGAGAGAGAGAGAGAGAGAGAGAGAGAGAGAGCTGGGAATGGGGTGAACTTTTGAAACACCAAAGTTCATTCCCAGTGACACACCTCTTAAAATAAGTCCACAACTCCTAATCCTTTCCAAATAATTCCACCAACTGGGGACCAGGTAATCAAATATATGAGACTTATGGAGACCATTCTTATTCAACTCAGTAGATGGAATACTTAGATTTTGGAGTCTATCAATTACTTAGCTATAACAGTTTGTCTGTTTTACTCTCTTGTTAGGTTTGATGTCTCCATAACCACAAATATTTATTAAATTTTAATGATAGATCTCACAGAACATTTTAACGTGTTTATTCCTTTTCTAGGATTTCTAACTGAGAACTTTAAAGTGTGTACAATCATAGACCATATCACTATTTAGGACTGTGCGCTCTGGGAAAGTGGTTGGGGTGAACCTCTCTGTACAGGTGTGAGCTTGAAGAGCCACAAGAGGCAGATAGATTGAATGGATCTTCAGCCCAAAAATACCTACACACTGTCACTGCTTTGAAAACAGCAACCTTTTCTCGATCTTTTTGTTTCTTAGAATCACTGGAGAAGTGGTCATAGTTTTGCAAATGTGTGAGTAGATCCCCTGGGCTCTTGTGGAAAGTGGTGTAGCAGAATCTTTTATGAGTCTGCAAAGGCCACTTTTTTCAATAGCCCTTGGTTTGCAGAGGTGGATCCTGGAGGAAATAGATAGAAATGAAATGAGTGAGTTTGCATAAATACCCCCAAAAATAAACAAAACACATAAACCTTTTCCTGTGATTCAGTATTATCAAAGTCTCTCTAAAGGATAAGACCATCTTGACAAAGAAACAAATGGGCAGAAAGGGCCTCTGTGGCCCCCTGTAGAGTTACCCCAAGGTGAGGGAATGTGACCTGAGGGTATAATTGAGACTAAGTGTCACCTCTAGGTTTTGTCACCTAGGCCTAGAAAATGTGCTTTAAGAGCCAATTCTTGAGCTTGATAAAGGAATTCCATAAGTGCCCAGTCCTGCAGGGTTCTGGATGGTATGCAACATCTGAAGGCAAGGCACATCTTTTCTTAATTTAACAACTTTACGAAGGAGGGAAGGAGGAAGCTGAAACTGGAGAGACGGTCAGTGATTAAAAGCACTGCTTACTCTTCTAGAGGCTTGGGTTTAATTCCTAACACCTACATGGCAATTCAGAGCAGTCTGTAACTGCTCTCCTGACTGAGCTTTTCATGGGTACACGGTTATAGTCCCAGCAATTGGGAGGCAGGTGAATGTCTATACTTTGAGATTAGCCTGGTCTACATAGCAAGTTCCAAACAAAAAAGAGCTAATTTTTTTTTAAACTTTATTGAGTAGCAATATTTTAATACAAGTTCCAAGAGTCCCCCAGTATGCTAATCACCTGCAGTTGTCAGGTTCAGTGGTATACAGACAGATAAATTTTGAGTTAAATTTTTACTTTAGGTAAGTATGCTTTTTTTGATGATATCTTAATAATACTGAAGCACATTTTTGAACTCAATTTGCTTTGTCAAAGATTTTTTCCAATTTTGGGATCACTATTTTCCACATTTTTTTCCCCAAAATGTTTGTTTTTGATATATTGGAACCCCAGAATGCACTTTTTCCAGCTCCTGTGCCCTGAGAAAGTGCTTTTTTAGAAGTATTTAGGCTGGAAGAATCATCCCATTCAAAGCATTCACAAGTTCTGGCTTCAGTACAGCAGAAATAACCACCTAGAAGCAGTCTGAGGTAGAAGGATAGAGAGCTGAGGCTGGCCTAGGCTACTTAGTAAGACCCTCTGTTAAAGAAAATAGAACAAAAGAGATGACTTTATATTAAATAGTTCTGGAAACCTGGGTGGAATATTCTTGACTCTCTCTCTCTCTCTCTTTGTGTGTGTGTGTATGTGCTAGTGTGATGTATGGAATTAGGCATGCAGTAGTGTGCATGCATGTGGGTGCAGGAGCTTGTGCAGGTCTGAGGCTGATGTATGGGGATCACCTCTATCACCTTTCCAGCTTAATGAGACAGTCTCTATCAGACTCAGCGCTCACAAATATGGCTAATCATGCTAGCCAGCTCACCCTGGATCCCCCTCTCCATCTTGCAGGAGTGGAATTCCATGGCATTTATGTGGGCTCTGGGGGTCTGAACTGCTGACCTTACCCTTCCTTGCAAATCAAACACTGTAACCATTAAGCAAGCCGTCTTCCCACTCATTCTCTATCTCCCCAACCCTCCTTTACTTCTTTTTTTTTTTTTTTTATAAAACTTTATTTACTTATTTATTTGCCTTGATGTTTTGCCTGGAAATGGAACTATAGACAGTTGTTAGCTGCCATGTGGGTGCTGGGAATCGAACCCGGGTCCTCTGGAAGAGCAGACGGTGCTCTTAACCGCTGAGCCATCTCTCCAGCCCCCCCTCCTTTACTTCTAAGGCAGCTCTCCTTATCCTCTGTTACATGCTGGCCTTCCTTAGGGAAGCTTTTCCAGACTGAAAAGTTTTTGGGTTTTTTTTTTTGTGTGGTGGCTTTGTTCTCTGATATTTCAGGCTATTTTTATTTAATATACAACATATCACCACATTTTTTTTTTTTTTTTAAGAATTGACAGATTTGTTTCAAATCTTGGAACTTCAACTCATCATTGGGATGGGTTAGGGAACTAAATTCTGAATCCTAGTCTGCGTCTTCGGCTGTGGAATGGGAGGGGATGGTGGGGATTTTGCGGAAGTCTTAGGATTTAGTGAGCTACAAGTAAAGGTCTCTGCTACTTAAGGATTAGCATGAGGCACGTGTTGGCTCTCCAGATTGTTTCCAGCTTTTGCAAGTTAGAATATAATTTATCAGGCTGGAGAGATGGCTCAGCGGTTAAGAGCACTGACTGTTATTCCGGAGGACCTGGGTTCGATTCCCAGCATCCACATGGCAGCTAACAACTGTCTGAGTTCCAAGATCTGACATCCTTGCACAGTTATACATGCAGGCAAGAAAACAATTTACATAAAATAAAAATAATTTTTTAAAAAAGAATATAATTTATCACTAACTTTCTTGAGGCCAAATCTAGAGTTTTATTATAGAGTTTAAGAGTCTAAGGAGAAGAAAACAAATTGGGCACCAGCTTTCAGCACAACGTGGAAAAAATAAAAAACAGCAACAAAAAAAACCCTTAAGACAGTAGAAGGGTAGATGGGTTCTAATTCTTTGCTTCCACTGATAAAAAAAGACAAGCTTGCCTTCTATTCACTCATGGGACAGATTGAACATCTGCTAGGAATTACTCTAAACCTGGAGGAATCAGTGATAAAACAAAACAAGTCCCCGACAGAGGACTAAAACAAGTCCCTGACAGAGGACTATCCTTCCAAGCACTAGCGGCAGAGGGGACACTTGTTCTGGTGGATTAAGGGCCCAAAAACACATGGGCAGTTGGGCATGGTGACATAAGCCTATCAGCCCAACAGTCAGGAAGCCATGACAAGAGGATTACATTCAAGGGCTACAATGTGTGTGTGGGGGGGGCATATTATATAATTCCACTTATGTGAGGGACCTAGAATAGTCAAGGTAATGAAATGTAAAATCAGGGCTGGAGAGATGGCTCAGTAGTTAAAGCATTGACTGTTCTTCCAGAAGACCAGGGTTCGATTTCCAGCACCCACATGGCACCTCACAACTCTGAAGTTCTGGTTCCCAGTTCCAGGCAAATACCAAGGCAAATAAATAAAAAAAGTTAAAAAAATTAAAATGTAAAATGTTGCTGGTACAGGGGAAAGCGGAACAATAATACATGATGCAAAGGAGATGTATTGGCTCTGAGCTCTAGCCGATCATATTTCCAGCTACTAAACTGTACATTGGTTTGTTTAGGTTGTCTGGGACAGTGTCTTACACTGTGGTCCACACTGACCTGGAACTCACTATGTAGCCCAGATTAGTCTCAAACTTGTGGCAATCCTCCTGCCTCTGATTTCTGAGAGCCTGAACTAAGGTATAAACCAGACCTGGTTAAACAGCATATACTTTTTTACATTTTTTTTTTATTTTATTTTACATATATGAGTGTTTTGTTGCATGCATTTGTATGCATAATGTGTGTGTCTGGTGCTAACAGAGATCAGAAGTGGGCATCAGATTCCCTGGAACTGGAGTTGTGGATGGTTGGGAGCCATCATTTGGATGTTGTGAATCAAACCCAGGTTCTCTGCAAGGATAGCAAGTGTTTTTAACCGTTAAATCATCTCTCCGTCTGTGAATTGCATCATGTAAAAAGGTCACAATAGTAGATTTGTGTGTGTGTGTGTGTGTGTGTGTGTGTGTGTGGTTTTTCAAGACAGTTTTCTCTGTGTAATATAACCTTGGCTATTCTGGAACTCATTCTGTAGACCAAGTTGGCTTTAAACTCGTAGAGATCCCAATGCCTCTGCCTCCTGAATGCTAGGATGAAAGGCATGTGCCATCACACCCAGCTACAATAGTACATTTTATGTTATATTTATTTTAGCAAAATTGAAAATAAAGAGGACCAGATGGACTTCTCTTCAGTGACATATAATTACATATATACACATAAAACATCTATTCATTTATTTTATGTGTGGGGGTCAATGTACCAAAGGGTGAAAGTGGAAGGACTCTATAATTTTGCAACATAACTTTAACACTGAAATACTAGCTGGTTTGTTCTTAGAAATGTGTAACAAATAGGGGTATGTGTGGTTGCACATGCCTTTAATCCCAGCATGCAAGAGGCAGAGGCAGATGTATTTCTGAGCTCAAGGCCAGCCTGGTCTACAGAATGAGTTTTAGATTAACCACAGCTGCTACATAAAGAAACTCTGTCTTGAAAGTTGCCCTTCTGGGCTGGAGAGATGGCTCAGCGGTTAAGAGCACCGACTGTTCTTCCGGAGGACCTGAGTTCGATTCCCAGCATCCACATGGCAGCTAACAGCTGTCTGTAATTCAAGATCTGACATCCTTACACAGATATAAATACAGGCAAAACACCAATTCACATAAAATAAATAAAAATTAAAAAAAAAAAAAGAAAGTTGCCGCTCTCCTAAAGAAATATGCAACAAGTATATTCCGCTGTGGGTTGGCAGCTTGTCTCATACCTTCACAGAAAGTAATGAATTAAATCCTAAGAGGGGAGAGCACTTTATCTAATCATGCTTTTCTTCAAAATGTGAAATAGTCATTAACAAGGCATCTAGTGGTATACACAAAATGTGACTAATATACGCAGTGGAGTTAGCGAGTCAAACAGTGAAGGCAAACGTAGGCAGCACTCGTCGGCTGTCAGGACAGGCCAAAGCAAACAGAGGTATTTTTCTCTGTGAGTTAAAGGTTAATAAACAGACTTGGCTAGTTCAAGAGAGGCAGAGAAATATGGAAACAAGTGTTTGAGAAAGAAACTTGATTTCAACATCAAGCCACCAGCTAGGGCTCGGATAAGATCAGTGTCGATGTACGGGAGAAACCAGCCAATGATGCTCTGGGTGTTAGAAAACAATATTTTATCATCAAGCCAGTTTGGGACAAACAAGCTTAATTCCAGGTTCTAATCGGTTGATAAATGTGACTACTTTTCCCAGGCACTAGATGGTCTGTAAAGAAGGGGTTCAGGGGTACCACTCAGCCTCAGGTGTAGAGAGAAAAAGAAAAAAAAGAGGTGCTGGGTTTTTTTATCTCCACCATCATCGTAGTTAAAATATGTTCACTGGAAAGTCCAGTGGACATTTTGAGTGTGTGTGTGTGTGTGTGTGTGTACAGGAGCATTGTTGGTATGTATACTGCATGCACACCTGTGTGTGCAGGTGCTTGCCAGAGGAGAACTTTGTGTGTTAACCCCTCCTTATTCCCTTGAGAAAGGTCTCTCATAGAATCTGGAGCTTGTTGTTGTAAGCCATCCCACCCCACAGCACTAGGTTTTCAGGTACTTCAGGGTGTGACCACACCTGACTTTTTAAAAAATATTTTTATTGTAAACTGGATGTGGTGTCGCAGGCCTGTAATCTCAGTGCTTGAGAGGCAGAGGCAGGAGGATCTCTAAGTTTAAGGCCTACAGAGTGAGCTCCAAGACATATAGGGCTATACCAAAAAAGTGTGTGTGTGTGTGTGTGTGTATGTGTGTGCGCATCTTTATTATTATTTATTTATTCATGTGTATGTACCCAAGGAGATAAGATAGATGTCAGATCAACTGAGACTTGAGTTACAGGTAGCTGTGACCTGCCTGAGTAGTCGGTAGGACTTCAGCTCAGGTTCTAAGAACAATATATACTCTTAACCGCTGAACCATCTCTCCAGTTATGCGACTTGACTTAGTTCGTGCTTGGTCAGCAAGTGTTCTTACCTGCTGAACACTTTGCTAGCCTGACATTTACTATGTGATGGCTAAACCACTGTCTCCTGGGCACCTCATATGCCACATGTCTCTGCCCTACCTGTCCACTGGGTGTTGCTATCTTCTCTTAAAATCCTGCATCCTGGTCCATGACTTTCTCCAACCTGGCCAGCCACATTATCTCTATTCTGCCAGTCCACCGTGACATTGCCATGATTGGAATGTGATCACAAATGGACATATGCATATGAGGATGCATGAACACTTGGAAAGGTCCTAAGTTATATGCTTAGACCACAGGAAGCAAATGAATGAATGAGCAAGTAAAATGGGCTGATAAAAACACTTTTCTGGGATTGTTAAAATGAACACTCCCAGTCTATTTAAACAATGGGACCCCCCCCCCCAACTTTCCTGATTATTCAACCAAGGACTTCCTGGATACATGTATTCTACCACCAAGTTTACATCCCCAATCCAATTATTTGTTGTTTTTTTTTTTTATGTAAACTAGAATATGTGACTCTGGCAGCTGCTGGTAACAGGAACATCAGGCTTATGGAGAAGACAGTTCTCTCACAGTAGATACTGACCCCAACTCCCTAGGGGGAGCAGAGGAAGGATGGAAGGAGATGCGGGTTCCACTGATTTAGAGCAACTGGACCATGAGTGTGTACACCCATATTATTTAGAAAACAAAAATAATAGAAAAAAACAAACACAAGAGTTGGGGAGATGTAATTTTGTTGATAAAATGCTTGTCTTGAATGCATGAAGTCCTGGGTTCTGTCCCTACCACCGAGTAACACTGGGTGTTTGCAGTACATGCATGCAACAGAAGTGTACCCCAGCCCTCGGAAGGTGGAGGCAGGAGGGTCATCCTTAACCAGCCTCGGCTTCATAAGGCTCTGTTCCAAAAAGTAATTTTAAAATTTGGAGGGCTGAGGGGGAGGGGGTGGCTCGGTGGATAAAGCCCTCGGTGTGCAACTGTGAGGAGCAGAGTTTCTATTCCCAGCAGTCACATTGTCCCACCTGTCATCCCATCGATCTGAAGGAGATCCCCCAGAGCATGTCTGTTGCCAGAATAGCTGAATCAGTTCGTGATCTCTGGGTTTAAATGATAAACCCAGTCTCAATAGATAAGATAAGGGCTGATGGAGAAAGACACTTAACATCAACATCTAGCCTCCACATCCATATGCACACACATGCACCCACACATGAGAGCACTCCCACACAAATACACAGGAACACACCACAGACATCACACATAGACATACACATTCAAAGATGTTTTGGTTTGAACATGTTGACATCTGCCTGTAATTCCAGGACTTGGGAGGAAGAGGCAGGAGGATCATGAGTTGGAGTCTAGCCTATGCTATTATATTGAGACCCCATCACAGAAAACTGAAGGCTGGGCCTATATCTCAGTGGCTGAGTGCTTCTGCAAATAGGGCCTGGGCTTGATCTTTAGCAATAAACAAACAAACAAACAAATAAAAATAAATCCAGGCATGATTCACTATGCTTATAATCCTTTAAAAAAAATTCAGATGTAGTAGTACATGATATTCATCTCGGTCAGTACTCAGGAAGCAGAGACCTGCCATGAATTTGAGGCTAACTAAGGCTTCATAGTGAGACTGTCTAAAAAACAAAACAAATAAACAACAAAAAAGAGAAAAAAACATTTTTTGTATTCTCTAATTTTCTTTTTAAAACTTTTATCTTACGTGTGTGTGTGTGTGTGTGTGTGTGTGTGTGTGTGTGTGTGTGTGTATTGTCCCAATATATTCCCTAATTTCCAACAAAAAACATTTTTGAGGTAGTTCTGGAAATTGTACTTAAGGTTTCATACATGCTAAGAAAATAAGTTGTTGGGGCCCAGCAAGCCGGCTGGCTGTGCTGGTAAAGACATTTGTCATGCAAGCCTGAATCACATGGTGGGAGGAGAGAAAGGACTCCTGTAAGTTTTACATACACACACACACACACACACACACACACACACACACACACACACACTATACTCCACATGTGTGCACATGCATGCACAAATAAAATGTAAGAATATTTTTAAACTACATTTTTGTAGCTCTATAACTTGCATTTCCTAGACTTGTCTTTGGCATTGGGGATTGATTCTCGGGCCGCATGCATGGTGGCAAATGCTTTCTACATCTGGAACACTGTGAACTCAAAAAGAGAGAATAAAAAAGCTGGTAAGGTAGCTCTGGATAAAGGTTCTTTGCCATGCAAGCCTGTTCACAACAGTGAGGGGAGAGAAGGAATGTCTGAAGGCTGTCCTTTGACCTCCGAAAAACACCAAGGCCTACCCTCAAATACCACACACACACACACACACACACACACACACACACACACACACACACACACACAAATATTTTGAAAGAGAGAGGGAGGAAGGAAAAAAGGGAGGGAAGGGGGACGGATCAAAGAACTCTTGTTTTCCTACAGCTATTTTATGCTTTCATTATTGTTACTGACTTATCTTTTCAACACAGGAATCTTCTGGGATTTTGCTAGGCCTTGAGGTGGGAGAAACTACATTGTCGGTTTCAGAAGATCCACAAGCTAGATTCTGCTGCTTGCCCTGGATAGCCAGTAGGCAGTAGAGGACACACAGAAGTAAGAGGTCAAAGAGTGACATTCTCCATGCTTCCCCACTTCCCCATCCTGTTCATCTCACCCGCAGTCTGCTGCAGTCCTTACATGGGAGGGGGGTGAGGGGCAAGGGGGTGTTGCTTTTGATTCATTAATTCACCATGATTATATGTTACTACAGCTTGAGCCTTTACACTTCAAACCTTTTCCAAAAATCAGATTTGGCCCAGGAGGAACGCTGGGCTCATCACACCTTAAACTGTTAGGCACCAACACCAAGTGGTCACATGGTATTTGAGGCAGCAGGATAGTGACCAAGGGAAATCAGCCCCGTTAGGGACAAGGTGGATACAGGGGGAAAGGAAGATGAGTTAAAAGCCAGACTTCCTTTGCTTAGCTGTATATCTTGAATATTTCATCTCATGGAGTCACAGATTGTTGACCTTATAGCAATCGTTTAATCTAATTGTTTTATTTTAGATATATTTATATTTTTGTATGTGTCTGTGTGTATGCCCGAGTGTACATGTGTATGCAGGAGCCTATGGAGGTCAGAAGAGTGTTGGGGTTGTTTTATGCTTAGGTTCCTGCTAGTACCCCTTGGGGAGGGAACAAGAAGATGCAGAGACAATGACACAGTTACTGGAGACTAGTTGAAACAAGCAAGTCCAATTTTATTGAGGAAGAAAAAAGCCTTAAATACCCTTCTCCCAGCCAGGGGGAAGGGCTTTGATTGGCTGGCATCTGAGGGTGTGGAGTGGTCATCTCTTGCTAGTCTATGTCATCTCACATCAGGACTCCGTCTTTGTTGCTAAGGCCCCAAGCAGACCCCAGATTGGCTTATGAGGATGTGCTAGGAGCATATGTATTAAGGCACCAGTTATAACCAGTTTGAACTGGCTAAAGCCAGGCTGGCCCCCAGGCCCTTAGAAGCCTTTAGGGCCTCTACATCCCACAGAAGAGGGCACCAAATCTTCTAAAACTGGAGTTACAGACAGTTGTGAGCTGTCATGTGGGTGCTGGGAATTAACTCAGGTCCTGTAGAAGAGCGGTCAATGATCTCAACCATTGAGCCATCTCTCTAGTCCCCAATCATTTTGTTTTAAATCTGTTGCCCTTGGCCACTGTGCATTTTCATCCTGGTTTGACTGTCAGTTCTGTGATGTGTGTTTTATTAAACCGTTACACATATATGCTATATATACACCTTCAAACTGCATAGATCTCAAGCAGTCTTAAAATAGTTCATGTCTACTTAGCACAACACAATGGAGCCAAGAGAGGCGAAGCACTAAGTTGGAGCTCACATTTTCTGATGTATTCTTCTTCATTTCTTTACTATTTCTCACAGATTCTGCACTATGAGTATATCTGCAGAAAACATTTTTGGATAGTGTACCTACACCTAGCTATCTATCATCAGTAGCTCTGCTGTGCTGTTTTGAGACATTGGCCTAAGATGGCCCACTGATCACATTCTTTTTGGCTAATGTTGCTCTTGTCTGTCAGACCATAAGGCATCATCTATCATCTGGAATCCAGCTTCAAACTTGGAAATGGAAAAAAAAAAAATCTCCAGAGCAGTAAGGAAAACAATTACCATAAAAACCATCCACTAATGCTGGAAGACTCTAAGAACCTCTCAGTCTCTATTCCTAAATGTATTGAATAGCTTTTGTGCTTTAAATGATGAGAAGGGCCAGGATGTGAAAATTCCTTGGTACTGTCCCCAGTACCAAGTTGGGGGGGGGTGGTTGGGGAGCATAGGCATAATATTTTAACTACATGGTTCCTAGTCTTTATCGGTAAAATGGCTTTAAAGGATGATAGAAATGCAGGCATAGCTTAATTTTAGAATGTTCTCAATCTCTAAAAAGAAAAAGAAAACAGAATGAAAGACAAATCTCTGTTTGATCTCAGAAAAGGCCCTTTGTCATTCATTCTACATAGGAGGGAGGCTGGTGAGGTGGTGCTTCCTGGAAGGTGGCATGTGACATTCAGCGATTCTTGAGACTGGGCATGTAAAGAATCCTGTGGATCTGGCCCTTCTAGGAAACACTTTGATGTAAACTTTGGGCATTGTATGCTTTCAATTTAGGTGATATTTCTTAGATAACATCTCCGAGACTTTAAATTGGGTAATGTCTCTAGTTCTGGATGTTCCATCTCTTTGTAGTTGTGATGTGGCCAAAGTGAGAAGCAGGTACTGGGAGGCCAGGAAGACTCAGATACACTAATTCCTTAGGGAAATGGTAACAATGGAAACAACAGGGGTCAACCCTAGCAAAGCAGAAGAAATTAACGTGAGGGAGGGATCATAAAAGGGCAGACCTGGAGACTCAATAGAACACTTTAAAGCATCTACAAGGCTTGGACCTCTCCCTAGTGCTGAATCATAACTACAAGACTTTGGGAGAAGGTAGCTTCATTGTTCGTGGTAGAGTAAGGGGATGAAGACATTCTGGAGGTGTCCATTAGGAATCTAAATCCACCAGCCTGGATTTCAGGTCAGAGCGGTGTTGGCTTGCCTCAGCAGAGTGCCTAGAGGACATACATTCTGGAGAACTTTGTAGGTAAATGGCCTTCCCTGCTGTTCCGGGGCTCTTGACTATTTCCTGCCAGACAACCCAGGACTACCCGGGAATAGTTTCCCTGTTCCTGCCTTTTGTCCTCCTTAAATTCATTTCCAGAGTAGCCACACTGACATTTTAAAGTGCTAATCATTATATGACTCCTTGCTTAAAAGCCACCAGTGCCTTATCAGATTCAAATCCAAAGTGTCTGGCACCAACCGAGAGCTCTACCTTTGATGTGACCCCTGCATCTCTCCCAATGGATCCACATGATTCGTAAAGTTAACCTTGAAACTGAGACTTTCTTCTCTCTCTGGGACTTTAAGCCTGTCTCTGATGCTTGTGTTGAAGCACTCCTATTTTAGCTCTGAATCATATCACTTAAACATCACTGCTAAAATAGTACTTGCTCAGACCTTTCTTGTCCAATCTGTCCCCCACCCAACCACTTCCCATTTGCAATCCCATTACGCTTTGTTACTTTTCACAGTACCGACCTTTATGTATGTGACTGTGTCTTGTTTATATGTTACCATGGTGTCCTGAGAATGGATCTGCAAGGGCACATTTCTGAATATATTCTTTCTTATGGGAGACAAGAAAAGCAGGATGGAACCATGTAGCCAAATTTCTGTTGGATTTTTATGAGATTCGCTATTTTCTGAGGAGCCACATAGTTGAGACAAGGCAACTACCTTTCAAGTGTTTTACAATGCTTGTTTGGTTAAAAAGTTATGAAATGTAATCACTTCACTTTGTGTTTAGCTGGTTTAAGTACACAGGACTCTGCCAAATGAGCCAAAAGAGAAGAATGTGTCTAGACATTCCGCCCAACACTAACTTGATGGCTGTAACTAGATTTGTAAAAGAATTGTACAATTAGTTCCCAATCTGGTTTTTAAACATCTCTGTGCTGGTGTAGAAGAATAGAATCAGACCTTATGTAATCATAAAATTAGGACCAAACCAGGTTAACGCTCAATCTTCTTCACTCAACAGAAATGCCATTCTGGCCAAATCTATTTGTCAGTCTGGGGTATAATCACAACTTGGATAACAGCAGTGCCCTAGGAGTAAACATCAGAGCTCAAACTTTAATCAAGTCAGTAATAGAAAGATCTCTTTCTGTATAATCCTGTAGAACACCTACTATGTGCCCTATTCTGAGTCCAGCTCCTGGGAGATTAAAATGAATAAGATATATTGCCTGCCTCTAAGGATAAACTCTATGGTTTAGCTTTAAATGTGTAGTGTAGCTAAGTGAGCTACCTAATTCTGTATAAAGACCAACATAGATTAATCTTTCTAAGATCTCTGCAATTAGCCTTCTAAGTTTTTTTTAAAGATTTATTTTATTATGTATACAGAAGAGGACACCAGATGTCATCACAGATGGTTGTGAGCCACCATGTGGTTACTGGGAATTGAACTCAGGACCTTTGGAAGAACAGTCAGCACTCTTAACCTCTGAGCCATCTCTCCAGCCCTCCTTCTAAGTTTTTGCGAGCTGAAATACTTGTGTTTTCTCACTCTTTGCTTTTCTAGACATACACACATCAAAATCATTTCCTGTTTCTTGTTTGCTGAAATGGGTAACTCACATTTTAAGAAGCAGTATTCCCCAAATAATTCTTTTCCCAACACAAGGTATGTATAAATATAAAGTTTATTCAGCATAGTGTTTAGAAAAATAAGTTCACATCATTTCAGAAAACAAATAAAACACTTAATTGTCCAGGCATAACCCCCCATTTACAGTACAACATACATACTTTAGATCTCTTTGGTTGGGTAATTAAGCACAGAAATGTCCTAGGCCATGCTGTGTGCCATCACCTAACAGTGCAGTAGAGGTCCTGTCCCCCATCCCTCGTTATACATTCTGTGTAGAGTTTCTCATCACGTAAGGCACAGTAAAACGATGTTGACTATACAACCAGTTGCCTCTATACATACAGTACATGCAACAAAATGGTACTTTTTTTTTGAGAAACCCTAAAGCCAAGAGTCACATGCTATACAATTTTGATTAATAAAATATAGGGTGGTAATATTTAACTAAATTGAAATGTATCAATTAGACACAAAATAACCATTAGGTTCTATCATCTAAGTTTTAGAAAGACTTTGAAATAGCCTTTGTAAAAAATATTTTTCCCCACAGATTTCCTGAATTATTTTCATGAGATGATCTGTCAAAACATTTTTAAGAATGAAGGACTTGTGGTCATGTACTAATGCACACATATTGAGAATGCAGCAAGGTAGTCTGCTACACATGCTCAATAATCCAATTTTAACATGCAGAATAACAAGAGTACATACAGAGAGAGTTAAGGTCATTGTGCAATTCAATTGTGGATTTTTAAAAAGAAAAGCTATGGCTATAATATCTATCTGCCTTTCACAACATAAGAAAGGCACCAAAACATGTATAAGTCAGTCTTTACCATAAAAGTACACGAGAGATATTTACGTATTACAACATAGATACTTTCGCTTGTTTGAGGGAAAAACTACATGTCCTTTGAATGCTAGACCATCCTCTCTATGAGATGTCGGTAAGAGCTGAATGCCAGTTCTGGCTATAGAGTGCATAGATAGGCTGACACCAAAAAATCCCACAGTCAGCAGCAGGGGTTGAGATTTAAAGGGAGTTATTTACCCCATTCTGATTCTTCTTTCAGAATCATTACAGAGTAATTTGCAGCATCTTCAAGCATTGTTTATGTAAAAAGGATATTCTGCCACATGAACTTCAAGGGCTCTGAGGCTGGCCCTTGGTACAAAAAAAAAAAAAAAAAAAAAAAAAGTCAGTTGTAATTCTGTTCAGAGAGGTCATGGGGTTTACCTTATTCCATTCACATATACTTGGGCTACATTTCAACTGGCCCGTATTTTGCTGAAAGAACAAAGAAGAACAGTATGTTCTTATTCTGTGCACTGATTCTTATCTGGTGCATGTAAGCTACCTGGAGTAGTTAGTTGTAAGGTTAGAAGTACATAGTGTTGGAATATGAATACATTTCCTAGTTAAGTATTCAGTTTTGTGCTATCTTCAGAGGGAGAAAAAAAGGGAAGAACTCGATATAAAAGAGATATTTTTGTCAGATATATGAAAGTTTTCCATCACACACTCACACATACACACACATACACACTCACTTCATATAACTTTTTGACGTTCCCACTTCCCTTACCAGAAAGGTATTCTAAAGTAACTAACTCTTGCTATCTGCAGCAGTCTAGTGGAAAATATCATTTTTTTTAAAATGTAAACTATACTACAAGACCAAGTAACTAATCACATTAATATGATCAGCACAGAGCTGGGAGGGAGATGCAGACAGCCATGCTGCACAAACACTGCCAGCATGGAAGCCCACACAAAAACAACTGGCTTTGTTTAAACAAAACAAAACAAAACTTCAAAACCAACAGCCTCTGGCCCAAATCACATATTTCAGCTACTGAGGGACATTCACTAATTTCACAAAAATGGGACTTAAGTTTTTTTGTTTTTTTTTTTTTTTTTTTAATGGAAATAATGGCAAGGAATTCTTCATAGGGCTCTTTACTGGATTAAGTTCCCTTTGTAATTAACAGCAAGTGCTAAATATTCAGTGACCCTTCCTTGACAGGCTTAGATGAGGAGCATGTTAGAAATCAAGCTGGTCTTAAAGAAAATAAGGTTTGGTGCTATCTTTATGCTTAACAACTGAAAATCACCTTTGAAAAGACCACTTCCTTAAATCTGAGGTGCTCTGCCCTAAGGAGACAAAGGCATTTGAATTGTTATATCTTGGGTTTGGAATCCACAAAAACTTCTAAACACAGCCAAAACATCATACAAGAGAATATCCTACAGAAACCTGAAGGATTTGCTTGAAATGGAGACATGATAAAATAGGACAGGCAACAGTCACCGGTCACAGTGTACCAACCAATCCAAAACTCCAAAAATGACACTTCAACCAGATGGAATTTTGTTTAGTACAATTTAGCTATACTTTGTTTACTTTAGAATCCTTTTCTTCATAACTGGCAGAATTGAAGTTTCATGGTCTTCCATACTTTTTTTTTTTTTTAACTTTCACTGTGATGAAAAGTATCAAAGCTAATTTTTAATCCATTTGCACAACAAACATTACACATGATATCCAGTGAGACTTAAGTCCTCTGCACATAAAGGGGTTCTGGGGCAAACTTAACCCTGCTTGACAGTACAAAAGAATCATCAGTACTTTTGATGACACTTCTGTACCTTACTGATAATAAAAAAGGCCACAAGGTAAAAAGGCACATAGGATTCTATATAAAACATATTTAAATGAATCAAAGTTTTTAAAGAAAGAAGGATGTGACAAGAAGTACCAAAATTCCAGTATTGGGGATTAAAAGTTCTTGTTTCAGTGTTAACATTGACCTTCAGACTCTCGATAAAAATCACAAAAAAAAAACCAAACAAAAAACCTGGAAACAAAGATGTTGTATTCCTGCTCAAACAATAAATATAAATTAAACAGTAAGAAAACATTTTTCTTTTCAGTTCATAGTGCCTGAAGACTAAGAGAGACATACATGGTATAAATAAAAATCCACTGTACTTACTCAAATCCTGTTTATAGAACTGGCATATTTACATTCATACCCAAGTTGTGTCAGAGTTGAGTGGAGTTTCAGACTTTCTCTGCCACATTTAACTATTAGCAATCACATCTGGAAACAAGAAGAGACTTAAAATCAAGTCTTTCCCCCAGAAGCTGAAAACGATGTGCGTATGTACACACACACACACACACACACACACACACACACACATATATAAGCTACTTAATTCGAAAAATATACCTTTGTAATAATCTGGAGTACAATTGCTTCTTAACCATCTCAATGCCCATGGAAGAAAAGTAAACAAAAACAATGGCGTTGCTTCTAACAGCCTGTAGCTATTATTTAATTTTCTAAGTTAGGTGTATACGTTTTAAATTTAAAATACTATCACGTTCCATTTGAACCTTACAATTCTATTGCTGACTAAATGATATGATGGTTTGATACACTTCATTTGTTGCCATATATTTTAAAAGCGAACGTGATATGAACAGAGAGGCTTCAGCAATGCAGTCCACTCCCGTATATTTATCTATGATCTTCATGCAGATCAGTCCAAATACATTTGCTCACACAAGCAGAGTGCTTTCCTCTCAGTGAGGAAAGGCTCTCCAACTTCAGAGCTTCACAGAGGAAAAAGACTGCTGCTGATGAAGGAGACAAAGAGTTTGTGTGTAGCGAATCAGGCTTACAAATCTTACATATCTTCATCCAACTGGACGGTTTGGAGCTTGGACAGCTCCTTTTTGTCCGTTCCCAGCTCTTCACAGACAGTTTCAACCATGCCATCCAGGACATACTTGGATTTGGAGTCTAACATCATTAAGTTAGTTGCTTTGTTCTCAGAATTTTGTAAGAAATTCTCTTTTATGTTAGCTACTGACTGCAGAACCAAGCGATGTTCTCTGACAAAATCCTGGTGTACTGCTGGCGAGGCATGACCCACCTGCTCTTCAGCTGTAGGAACAATTTCCCCCAGGGCACCCTGAGTCATAGAGACTGACAATAGCTCTTGACCAGTAATAAGGGAACAGTTCTGAAGGGTTGCATAGTTAGTATTGCTGGCAGATGTCACAGGAGATTTGCTTGCCACAGGTGCAGACATTGGCTGACTCTCAGCAATGTCAGGGTTTAGCTCAGTGGGATTTAGTAGTGTAGGAGGAGACAGGGAAAAACTGTGAGCTGGGGACACGTTCACTAGTGAAGAGGCCAGAGGGTGGAGGCCACTCCCAGAGACATCTTCAGGAGACAGGCTTGCATTTACTTGTGCATTGTGATTGACAGGCATCAACTGAGAGAAAACCAGGCCTCTTTCTAAGCCTTCCTGTTTCACAGCTCCTACAGTCTGGCCTGAATTAGGAACAGTGTATACCACTGCACTGGGGGCAAGAGGACTCAGGAAAAGTTTGCCATGCTGGACTGTGGTGGATTCAGTTGTGAATGTGCTTCCATCTGACGTGCTTGAATTTACTGAAATGTTACCTAAGGGAAAACGTACCAGTTGTCATTAATGCAAACGAAACAGAAAAAACAAACAAACCAGTTACTTCTGTAATACACATGATTTTTCCTCAGGTATTTGGAAGGGTGATACGTAAATTTATAGCTGAGTCTAGCTTGTGCACTGTAAGCTGTAGAGTCCTAGGTTCAGAACTCAGGCAGACTAGCATTCTCTCTATACACGGTCTACTTATTTCACAGCACTGGGGATTGAGCCCAGAGGCTTCTACACATTGGGAAAACATTTGGGTTGATTGTTTATATGTGCTAATTTACTTGTAATTGCAATGACCAAGAGAAAGTAAGTGTAGGGCCTGGGGAGAGAGCTCAGTGGGAGAGAGTACCTGCATGGTACAGGCCTTAGCATCACCAAAAATTACAACAAAAATAAAAAGTCAACCAATCAAAGCAAGCAAGTGTGTGGGATAAGGTTGAGGCAAGAAGAATGAATTTGAGCCCAGCTCGGGGGAAAAAAAAAAAAAAAAAAAAAAAGAAGAAGAAGAAAAAAGGAGGAGGAGAAATTCTTGTCTGAGTTCTGATATGGTCGAATTTCTGGCTCTTTACCACAGATTGACCACCTCTTATTAGCTGGTAGTGATCAGTGATACTGCCAGTTAGAACAAGAGAACACAGATATGAAACAAAATAGGCCTGCTCAGTTACTGACATAGGTATAAAGGAAAATGTTGAAAATACCACATAAAGTGAGTTTCTCTGGAACTTACAAGTTAACCACATCAACCTGTACAGACAAGCCACAGAATTTCACCAACCCACCAATAAAGCAGTCTCCAGTCAACATAACCTTCCACGACCTCCCCACCTCCTTCTGTTGTGCTCACTTTAAATCTTTAATGTTGTAATGCCAGGAAGAATTAATGGTAACACCAAAGTACTATTTTTAAAACACAGAAGAAGGTAAGGATTAGAAGTAATGTCTCTTTAAAAGGTGTGTGTCTTTTGAAGCTCTCACTATAAAGGTCTATAGAGACTAGAAACACAAAATAGATAATCGAATGAGAAACTTGGGAAAATGCATACCCCATGTCTCCATCAAATAAACCCCCTTTCACTCTTTATCAAGTGAATTGATGGCAATGACATGAGCCAGGTCCCCAAATACCACCACTGAAGAAAAGGTGAATTTGGGGAGAGTTCTGGGGAAGAATTAGGATGGATTACTTATCTACTCTGCTCTTGAATTAGAGGTTAATCACCTTCTTTACGAGGGTAGAAAATGGGTCAATATTAGATTAACTAATCCACTCAACATCGCCCTTTTTTAATCATTTGAGTAACAGTGATTATAGTACTACCTATATTAATAAGTGCCATAGGGCCATTTTAAGTCTTCCAACATTTTTAAGCACCTTGTGTAAGCAAAAGAGTGCCTTTACATGAGGAAAAAAAAAAAAAAAAAAAAAAGAAAGAAAGAAAAAAACACTGTCTTTGAACTCCTTTAAAAATGTTGAGCCAGGCAATGGTGTCACATGCCTTTAATCCCAGCACTTGGGAGGCAGAGGCAGGTGAATCTTTGTGAGTTTAGGCCAACCTGGTCTATAGAGCTAGTTCCAGGACAGCCAAGGCACAGAGAAACTCTGCCTGGAAAAACAAGAAAACAAAAACCAAACAAAACATCCCGGAAGTTAACTACTAGTACATAAGTATTCACCACAGAAAGACTGTTAAGAAAAAAACACTGTGTATGTTTGGGCTGTTCTCTAACATAAATGTGTTTTTCAGGCCATACAAATGAACAAACTGCTTCTATTGTAAACCTTTTGGTTTCAAGTTTGTCTTAAAAGTCTTGTCGCCTTCAAAATTGTAAAAGCCACAGTCAGTGTTTACTTTGTTTTGTGTGTCTATGAAACTAGCCAACATGTGTACAAAATGGTTACTTTTTTGATAGTCATAAGTAACAACATAGGCAACATTTCCCTAATAGCTATTAAACACAGTAAACTAACACTTTGTACATGTAAAAAATTAAGTATATAAATGAAATGAAAAATAGATATTCCAAAGGATGATTTTTTTTTGTTTTTTCAGTATTGGGGACTGAACCCAAGATCACATACATAAAACATCATTTTGTCGTTTTGAGAGAGGGTCTCTTTAGGTAATCCCGGCTGTCCTGGAACTCATGAAATAGACCAGGCTGACCTCGAACACCCAGATCTATCTGCCTTTGCCTCCTTGGTACTGGGCTTAAGGAGGACATGTACCACCATGCCTGGCTAAAACATGATTTTGAAGTATAGCTGCAGCTGAGTTACAAATTAAGCAATAACTTAAAAGTCAGTACAAAAACTGAACTTAAAAAATCCCAGGTACAATGCTGCTAAAAGGAAAAACAGCAACAACAAAAAACTCCAGAAGCTTGGGTTTTTATTGTAGAATAAATAAAGATTAGATAGTCTGCTTTTCCACGTAACCTCCTATATAACTTTTTCAGCTATCTAGGAAAACAGGACTATGTTTCTGGATATTTTAAAGAATATCTAGTTTAAGTTTGATTTGATTTGCTCTAGTATTTTTATATGGAGACAGACTATATAACCTGGTTTGGCTAGAAACTCACTATGTAGCTCAGGCAGGCCCTGAACCCTCAGTCCTCTGGCTTCAGTCTCCCAGGTATAGGCATTTACCACCACACACTATTTTGGCATTTTTTTTTTATTTTGGCATTTTATTTTAATAATGTTCAAATTCCCAAAATGCTTTACTACAAAGTGTAATACACTACTACTATAAAGGAATGTTGCCTACTGGAACCATCTGGTTAAACTTAAGCTTTCAGTAGGCCAAGAGAGCCAAAGGGTTGACAGCCCTGTCATCTGATCTTAGCTATTTTAACTGACAATGCTATTCTTATTCCTAGTAAATATGCCATTTAAAAACTGGTGATCTGGGTATTTCTGAGTGATGGTGCACATCTTTAACCCCAGCACTCAGAGGCAGAGGCAGAGGCAGGCAGATTTCTGAGTTTGAGGCCAGCCTGGTCTACAGAGTGAGGTCTAGGACAGCTAGGGCTACACAGAGAAATCCTATCTTGAAAAAACAAGAAAAAAAAAAGTAGTAAGCAACACCACCCCTCAAAACCTAGCTATTACTTCATAATTTTTTTAATTTATTAATTTGTCTTGGTGTTTTGTCTGGAACTGGAACTACAGACAGTTGTCAGCTGCCATGTGGGTGCTGGGAATTGAACCCCAGTCCTCTGGGAAAGCAGTCAGTGCTCTTAACCACTAAGCCATCTCTCTTGCCCCTTCATAATACTTTTCTATGATAGTACTTTTTTTGATTATAGACAAAAAGCATTATTGTACTTCTCCTCTGCCAACATATATATTCATACTTTCTGCACAACTTTGCTGTCTTTAAAATGCTACAAACTGCTAGAAATTTTTTATAACGAAGGAAAATGGGTTAGAGGTGTAAATTATTGTAAAACTAAGCTCTTTTGCTTCCTCTAGGGCATTTGTCTTTTGTCCCTAAGTTGGATAGTGACTTGTGTTAACTCTTCACATGATCCAGAGCAATGAACAGCTGAAGAGTGTGTTACAACACCATGGTGGCTTACTTAAGAGAGACAAATAAATAGAATAAAATTTACAACCATTTTTCATTAATTCTTCCAATAAATTGAAGTAGACTACAGCTATAAAAGCAAGAGTTGTATACAAATTAACCCTGTTTCAAAAGATTGACCTTTGGTAAAAATCTGGACTTTTTATAGGAAGGCAAACATGATCACCATCTCCTGTTCCTAAGTGCTATAGACTACGTAATTCCCAATGTCAAAGTCTGTTTCTATTTCTATGCAAAGAAAAATAATAAGTGATCTTGATATTATTCATGTTCCTGAAGAACTAATGTGCCAGCCTCAGGCTTAATTCCTTTCTCTAATAGACTTTGGTTAGCAAAGCCACAAATACACAATGACACAGTTGTTTTCATAAATATAAGCCCACATAGCTGAGAAATAAACATACATCTAGAGAAAGAGAAAAATCATATAATCTTCTAAATTTCTTTTACATCTTTTTAGGTCGTGGTATTAATCATAAGAACACAATGCAAACAAGAATAGATTGTCTTTTAGTTTATCCTTTTAAAACATTTGCTGGTCAAATAAATAACTGCTTGACTAATTTCATGTTCCTAGCAATTTTATTAATTTTTAATTTTAAAATGTCAAGTACTGGGTTATTTCATAAGCACTGATTGACTTATCATATTCCTGTAATTGTAGAGTTGGCAAGATATGCTATAAACTGTACTTTTCCATTCTGTTTGGGAAATTAAACTCCATCCTCAGGAGGCAAGCAGGCAAGCAGAATAGTATTTATGCACTGGGAATCACATCAAGGATATCCTGTAACTGTGTAAACCAAGAAAGTATCTGAAAAATAGCATCAATCTATACCTTCCACTAAATGCGTCATTTATAGCAGCTGATCAACATATGCCCTGGTGCATTATGGTACCAAATGAGGCTTTTACCTTGTGAAGCTGCTACCGAGACAGGAGGCAGCTGCAGTGGTGGGAATCCAATGCCCCCATTAAGGAACTGGCCATTTGCTCCGGAATTAGGGATCTGGACAATGCCATACTGGTTAATTTGCACTGGAGTAGTAAAAGTCACCACAGAGCCCCCATCCTGGGAGGCCACTGTCTGGATGCCTTCTCTTTTCACCTCAGTGCAGGGGATCAGCCCTGGGAATGACACGGGAGCAGTAGGGCTGTATGAGGTGGTGGCTGCTGAGTTCACAGCAGAACTCTGGAGGACTTTGAATTCTTTCACATCCTGAGAGGTAGACCCCAGGATGTCCGTCATGGCTATGCCATTGCTCACAATGTTTGAAGACATTTTTGGTGGGTTCAGTGATACTGTTTGTGTATTTCCCACATTCAGTCCATTAAGGATAACTCCATTGTGTCCCTGAATAAAAGAATTACCATTGAGGAAGACAGGAGAAGTACTTGCAGGTACCAAGCTTCCATTCAACAAAACTCCAGAAGAGCTTAATGATATCTTAGCATTTCCAATTTGTTGCATATATACTGGCTCCATGTGGCTGGAAAGGCTGAGGTTGGTGACCGCATCAGATGCCCCCGAAAGAGGGTGAGGAGACAAATCCTCATGTCCCTTGCTGGATTCATCTTCAGTGCTGGGGTTGCCATCTGATTCACTGTTCAGGGAGAGAAGACATTTTGAAGATCAGGGGGATAACAGTCTTATAGATTGTAAAACATCCTTCAAAACCAATAGAGGCCGCATTTAAGCAAAGCACAACAGTTTATCTGGTGGCCCTGTTGAAACTAGAGGTTTTAAGCAAATTCTGCCCAGCCCATGAGATGAATTTAGATCCTAATGATTTTTCATTATAAAATCAAAGACCAGAGTGCTGGATAAAATAAAATTCAACTAAAATAACTTAATACTGTATTTTCATTCTTGTAGAATTTATGTTGCTACTCCAACTGCTAAATGGACTACTACCTCTGCCATAGAAACAACGCATTAAATGATGTGGTTTTTCCCTGTTTAGAAGAGCCATCCCCTTTCTAAACCATTTCAGACTAATATTATTTTGAATTGCCAAAGGAGCAGGAGGTGTGAGGTGCTCCATTTCATTTGCTAGTTAACGAAAGACCATTTTCTCACCTGCTCCCAAACTTCTACTCCACCAGACTGACAATTCTCATTCAATAACGTGGTTGCCTTTGTTGAAAAGACACTTGCAACCCAAGATATGCACAGCTGCCTTTGCATCCAAAGGAAGCCATAGGGGCCTATTTAACACACCATCCAGTGCCCTGGTGAGGTAGGAGGGAAAAGATAAGCATCACTCAGTGGCCTTGTAACTATCAGACTCTGTCCCAGACTCTTCAGTCATTCTATTCCAGGATCCTGGATTTAGGAGAAATACCAAGTTCAGGTCAAGGAGGAATGCTGGGAGTTTTCTTCTTTTGGTTTGAGTCTGGGCGGGGAAGGACAGAAGCAGTTTGGAAGCGTAGTGGGACTTGGTCCAGCAGAGGATCCAACATCCCAGTGTGATCCGTTCCCTTTCAAGCTGAGGGGAGGGGATTACCCAGGCTTTGGGCTTTGGGGCCAGGAGCGCAGAAAGCGCTTTGATTTACGAGCTGAGGTTGAGCAGCCGTCGCCATTGGTGAGGGTGACTCACCAGGGGTGCGGGTGGGAGGTAGATCCGGAGACGGGGCCTATACCAGGCAATTGGGCTGGGGGTTGAGGGCGTGGAGTTAAAAGGGAGGAGGGTAAAGTCAGCAGAGCATGGCTCAGGACGTGTGTGTGTGTATCCTGGGAACTGGGACGGTTCGTAGCAAAGGCAGCAGGACAGCTGGCCTGAGTGTGGCATGGGCTTCGTACCCAGTGCTCTGGCCTAGCAGATTCCTTCGGTGCATCTGCAGAGCACTCCAGGATAGATAGCGTCGCCTAACCAGTGATTTTTCTCTGGGTCGTCCTCCCTTTCAAGATCAAGGAAGGGTGCTCACAAGTCGCAGGGCATGCTTTGTTTATGGTTACCAGGAGCAAGAGCTAGGGCTGCCGAGTGCGCCTCTTTCCTGCCTGGGGCCAGCTGTAGGCCTCCGGGCTCCACCCGGGCGCAGGGGCAAAGCAGCGAGGCGAGCTGCTGCCGGTTCTGGAATGCGCAGGGTGATCACCTTCACCTGGCTCAGGCGGGCAGGCTTCCGCGATCCTGAGTTTCTTCCCAGGGCACAGCATCTGAACTGCACTTGGATTCTTTTTTTAAATCAGTCTCCTCAGGACGGGATATACCATCCTTAAACCTTCCAGTACTTTACCCGTCCAGCAATACACGCACACAGACACACGAATACGCAAACACACCCAAGGGGCTGACTTGAGAAGACACACAAAAGGGGTTAAAAAGAAAAAATCTTTTAAAGAAGAAGAAGAAAAAAAAAAAAACCTGACAATAAAGTTCAAACCAGACTGAGCGGGGCTAGAGGAGGGCTGGGTGGATAGCTTTCCCACTTCTTTCCTGCTGTCCACTTTATGTCAGCTTGTCGCCTGTCCCCAACTGCCCCATCAAGAGGGCAGTTGTGTTAGTGGGCCCAAGAAACTGCCCTTTAGTCCTGCCACCTATGAAGCACTGTAACCCGATCCGAACTTGTTCAGAATCAGGTTTCAAAACACCGCAGACAAGCTGCACCGGCACCCCACGCTGCCCCAGCCGCGAGGAGAACTGCGGCGGGCAGAGTGAATGATTAACTCTGTCATATTAAAGCCTCGACGTCCCCAGACCCCATCTGGGACACTAGTCTCCACTAACGTTCCTTTTCCTTCCAAGGTAGCCCTGCTGACCTCCAGGGCCGGCCAGGGGCTCAGTTGAATCCTGGCTATCCTGGAGCGTGTGCGCACTCCAGGCTTCCAAGTGAACCCGAGGAGCCAGAGACCCCGGCTGGCTCCAGCAACCCCCGCGGGCCCGGAGCCGCGGTGAGAGCAGCCTCGCTGGCGTGCACACTCGCTCCCCATGAGAACCAAGGAGAGAGTGGCAACTTCAAAGGCAGCAGGATGGGGGTGGGAAGCCGGGCAGCAGTGACCAGCCGAGGTGGGGGCGGGGACTGAGACCTAGGCGGGCGACCAGAAACTTCTGGGGGCA